>JBBPPI010000379.1:0-18404 GCA_038091915.1 Leccinum griseonigrum | reverse complement strand
AAACAACCCAACGGGCTTTCCAATCGACACAAGCACAACGTAGACCTGCGCCGATTTCGTCAACAAGGACAGCTATAGGGCTAGAAAGCTTCGGTAGGATCGTATAAACATAAGTAGAAGAAGTGGTAACGATGACGAGCGCCAGCGTTGGAGGGGAATTTGTTGTCGGAGCAGAGGAAGGGTTAGATAGATACGGGATAGAAGGCGATAAGAATGGGTCCATCGAGACCGATGGTGGTGCAGTAGTAAAGGCCAAAAACGTAACTGGTTCGGTCGCAATTTCGTGGATAATGCGAGGTTTGGGGATGGAGGCAGATGAGGATGAAGATGACAAAGATTGGTCGAGATGTCGATACAGAAGAACTGTGCCATCTGCGAGGCCGATGGAAAGGAACGAAAGGGTGGACGTTACGGCCAGTGTAGTGACCTAGGATACAATGAGCCTACGCGGGATGTGCAACACAGAGAGCATACAGGGTGATTTTTGCCGGTTGGTTGTACTTTGGAAGTGCGGAGGAGGACAGGTCCACCCGTCCTCTTGTCTATCTTTCCAAGATCCCATATTTTCAAAACGGACGAGCGTACGTTATCCTCGTCCTGGGCGAGGCAGCGAGTCAGGGTGGAACGTATGCTGAATGACACGGATACACACTCCAATAGAAATCAGAATCCCCATTTCCTCCACCATGTGAGTGACCCTTCCGCTGACATGCGCTATCCAGCTCGCGACAGAAACAAATGCTTGATTAAGAAGATGGACGCTTCCATGAATGTCCGCGACGACCAAGCCACGAGAAGAAGATGTCACAGTCGATATTTCGAGGGCATTCTGGGATTCAGGGATCAAGATGAATGTAGCACAAGTCAATCAAAACTGTACCCTGAACAAGTCTGGCGAGGATGATGGGTCGTGGATGTCCTTGACTGGGTCGATGTCGAAGAACGTAAACTGGCGAAGCTGAGCAGAACGTCAGACGTGGTGGAAGGAAAGAAAGAGGCGAACATACAGCAGCGCTCGCCATGGCCGAACCCAACACGACCGCAGGTAAGGAATGTCTATATATATACTTCCCACGCATAACACGTGACTACAAGTAATTGACGTCATTGATCGTTAGGAGGTACATAAACGCCTTTTCCTCATGCAGGACATCTCAAACATGTACCACCCACTCGCACTTCGTTCCGCGCGCACCACAGTATACCTTCCAGCCTTCCGCAAACCGATTGTAAGCATTCCCCCCAGTCCTGAGCAAAGTCTCTGACCCGCGCGATCGCAGGCTGCCAGAAGGCTGGCAACGACACCAGATGGTCAGCCTCATCATCGTTCGGAGGGCAGCAACACCATCATCATCCTCTCTGCACTTGGTGCCCTCGGAGGATTGTACTATTACTACACCCGCGGACAGCCCGGCGTCGATCGTGAAACTGCGAGACGTAAGGAAGACGAAGCCGAGAAGAAGGTGATGGACATTGGGGAATCTGCCAGGGGAAAGTTGGAAAGTGCAGGAAAACAGGTCAAGGGAGATTATGATCAGGCCAAGGTAGGATCAACCGCCATGTGTTGTCATCGGGCGCAACGACTCATCATGGACGGATCCTACTATAGGCTACCGCACACTCACGTGCTACGGAGGTCGGCACTGATATGACAGAACGGGCACGACAAAGTGCCCAGGATACACAAGCCAAGTACGGCGAGCTTAAGAACGCTGCGGAACAAAAGATCAGTGATGTCCGCGATCGCTCGGGAAAAAAGATCGAGGAGGGCAAGGAAGAGGTTGTGCGCCGAGCACGCGAGGCTGAAAACAAGACTCGTGGCTGGTTCGGATGGGGCAGCTCAAAGTAGAGTGAAATCGTTGAGGACTTTGGATTCGCCGACGTTGTACTTTATTAGGCAAGCATTTTCGTGGAAACCGCCCAGATAGGGAGTTCGGCATTAGCCGGCCCGGTGTTATTGACTGCCATCCTTGAAGTTCACTCCCATTCCCATCGTGTCGATTGACAGAAAGATCCAGTCATTGTAAGTGAACTACCCCACGTACAAGTCGATTTTTAGCGTTGGCCAGGATGAACGAGCTTCGGAACCGAGTTGTTCTCGTCGGAGTGGGGTATTACCACATAACCGCGATCGAAATGGTTCATACTCACTATCTCACTTCCCCAGGGGGGCAACATGCTCGGGAAAAACGACCCTCGCAAAGCACCTTCGGAATATTCTACCAAACAGCGTTATAATCCATCAGGACGTAAGTGTATGATAAGATAGCAAGCAGATGTATTGACTGGGAACTCAGGATTTTGCTCCCGTGAGGATGTTCCTTTGGCTCAGCATGAGTCTCTTGAGACTGAGCGATATCGCTCCTGATAGCCCGAAGAATTGGTTCCAATTCACCCAGTCCATAACGTTGCAGATTGGGACGCTCCGCAAGGAGCTATCGATTGGCCCCGATTGCGGGAGTTCCTAAAGAGTGTGAAGGAGAATGGAGAGATTCCTAACGGTCATACAAGCCACGACCATCTCAACGAACAGAAGGATATCCCTATCACTATTTCCGCCTACCAAGAACTACATGCGCGCTTTCAAGAAATTGAAGAGGAACAGCGGGAAAAGGGGATCCGCATCATATGGGGGTTACTCGATGGGTTTTTACTCTATTGGGACAAGGTCATTATACTGCGATTACCTGGCAGAGTCACTTTTCTCTCTGACGCTGCGTAGGAGATTGTAGACCAACTAGACGTCAAGTTTTTCCTGCGAGTGCCACATGACGTGCTCAAGCAGAGGAGACACGAACGACACGGATACCACACTGCAGGTAGGAGCACGATCAAATTCGAAACCTGTGATGTTCGGTGATTGACACTTTCCCCGCGCGCTCATTAACGCCATACGCTTAACCTCCGCCCTGCACGTCCGTCTATCTGAACACTTGGACCACTCTATCCCCGCACTGTCCATGGGGTCCGCTCGCTTGTCCTTGCGGAACGCTCACCCGTGGGTTTCCGTTTGGAGTCCAATTCAATCCAGAGGGAACATTGTGGCGAGATCCCCCAATGTACTGGGAACACATCGTATACCCGGCGTACGTGGAGGCCCATCGCGATATATTCGAGAACGGAGATGTGGAGAATGGGAAACCGACAGGGAATAAGGTGCCTGGACTGGTGGTGATTGAACCGGTAGAGAATGGAGAGGAGATTATGACCATAGAAGACATTGTCCGGCAATGCTGCGACGTGTGTGGAGCGCTGTGATTTAGACTTGCACGGATCACACATATGACTACTACGTACTTGGTAGTAGGATTTCACAGGCACGGGGATCCGTCCCGGACGGAATTCACATGATCAATTGCGGAGCTTCTGATTGGCTGTTGGCTGACTACATCAAATCAGGAATTTGCGGCCTTCCGGCAACTTGAACTCGATCCTCCACCATCCCCATTCTTTTCAGATCACAATCCAATGGCTCAGGTCATCGTCGTCGGTGGTGGTCTCGCAGGTCTCTCTGCAGCACACACTCTTCTCGAGCGTGGTGCTAACGTTCTACTCCTCGACAAACAAGGGTGTGTGATTCTCGCTACCGAAACGCGACGGTGTTGACGTGCCTCAGGTTCATGGGCGGAAACTCCACCAAAGCTACTTCCGGCATCAACGGTGCAGGCACACAAACACAACAAGAGGCTGGCATACCTGACAATGCCAAAATATTCTTCGAAGACACCAAGAAATCCGTGAGCGCTTCCCAGTGTTAATACCATTGGAATCTCATCTCGTCCCGTTGCTCTAGGCTCGCGACCTCGCCCGAGATGACCTCATTCATGTTCTCACTGGGCGTTCGGGTGATGCGGTGAACTGGCTGCAGAACAAGTTTAGCCTCGACCTTTCCAAGGTTGCTCGTCTTGGTGGCCACAGTCAGCCTCGTACACACCGAGGCAATGCCCAGTTCCCTGGAATGGTGCTCTCTTTTCAATTGTCTGTAACTACACATGCGTGCTGACTTGCAGATGCCTTAGGTTATTACCTATGCCCAGATGGAACGTTTGGAGGACTTGGCTATCAGTCAGCCCACCAGGGTCAAGATTTACAAGAAAGCCCGTGTTACCAAACTCCTCAAGGATGAATCAGGCGCTGTAAATGGTGTCGAGTTTGTCCGCAACGGCAAGACCGAGACTGCATATGGACCCGTTATCTTGGCCACTGGTGGTTACGCTGCAGACTTTACTGCGGATTCATTATTGAAAAAGCACCGTCCCGAATACTACGACCTTCCGACGACTAATGGCGACCACTGTACCGGTGATGGTCAGAAGATGGCCATGGCCATCGGTGCTAGTGCAGTCGACCTAGAGAAAGTTCAAGTTCACCCGACAGGTCTTGTCGATCCCAACGAGCCGGACGCCAAAGTCAAGTTCCTTGCCGCAGAAGCTCTCCGTGGTGTTGGTGGTCTCCTTTTGGACAAGAACGGTGATCGTTTTGTGGACGAACTTCAGCACCGTGATTATGTCACTGGTAAGATGTGGGAGAACGGCAAGGTATTTCGTCTCGTCTGCAATGGTCGTTTCATCTAGCACACTGACATGTCGCTCTTCACCAGTACCCCATCCGTCTCATTCTTAATGGTCAGGCTTCCCACGACATTGAATGGCATTGCAAGCACTATGTTGGCCGAGGCCTGATGAAACGATTTGAGAGTGGTGAGGCGCTCGCCAAGGAGATGGGCATCTCACCTGCATACCTAAAGAAGACGTTCGACACCTATAATGCTGGTGTCAAGGCCAAGAAGGACCCGTTTGGCAAGAAGGTAATCACTTTTATCGATGTGTCGATTCTCTCACGCCAACATGTCTTTTCAGTTCTTCTCGTCTGGTGACTGGACTATGAATGACTACTTCAATGTTGCGATCATGACACCTGTTCTCCACTACACGATGGGTGGTCTTGAAATTGATGCCGAATCGAGAGTGATTGGCAAGGATGGGAAGCCAGTCCAGGGTCTCTTCGCCTCGGGTGAAGTCGCAGGTGGTGTCCACGGTGCCAACCGACTCGGTGGTTCATCGCTGCTGGGATGTGTTGTCTTTGGACGCGTCTCTGGCGACTCGGCAGCCGCCTACCTTCTCCAAACGACGGGTGCCGTTATTGAGAAGGCTGGTGGTCGCCTTGGCGCACTGGCAGGGCAACTTGCATCTCAACCTTCTGCCTCACAGACTGCCCCTTCACCCTCGACACCCAGCGCTGTTGCCCCTGCATCATCAGCGGCCAAGGCATTCACGACTGCAGACGTTGCCAAGCACAACAAGAAGGATGATATCTGGGTCATCGTGAACGGGCAAGTCCTCGATGTCACATCGTTCTTGCCTGATCATCCAGGAGGAGAGAAGGCGATCTTGCTGTACGCTGGACGCGATGCTACGGAAGAGTTCAACATGCTTCATGATCCAAAGGTAAGTTGTGCCCGGTCCATTTTGCAGCACCTTCATCGTTTGTCCAGGTTATCCCAAGATATGCACCCGATTCGGTGATTGGCGTCCACAAGAAGTAAATACGCTGACCGGTTCATTGCTTTCGGTTGGGACCCAAAAGCTGTCAAATGGGAAAGGTTGCGAATCGGTTGTCGCTTTAATGTAATCGTAGCATGTACAACCCGATTATTCCCCAGTTCTTTATCATTATTCTCTTCCGTCTTTACGAAGAGTTTTGTTGTATCTGATAATCCACTGATAGGCTGCCACTATGACTTGCCTAGCTTTCCGTACCCTTCAGAGTCCTCTGCAACGAGTTTTCGAGTCGATCTGAAAGTAAGTGAGCCTGAAGAGCAAGTACTGAGTCATCGAGTCAATTTGCGTTGAATACCGCTCTGCAGACTGGGCGTGGTTTCGTTTCGCTCTACTACCTTAGTTTCACGGCACTCCAACCATACCTGGGGGGAGGGGGTTTGTTGGGAAATAGTTTCACTGTACTACACAAGTAGATATAGAGTGATCCAATCCAAAGTACTATCTTGCTTTCGTGCTCTGCTAGCTTACTCCCCATATTGGTCCTAATACATTCAAAATCTCTATCATTGGAGACGCATGACAGGCTCAGGCTCACAAATTAGCTTGATGAAATTTGAATCGTTTGGTGTGGATTCAGATCGAGTGGGTGTATTCTTTTTTGGGGGAGAAGTCAAAGGAACAAAAGACTTGTTACATGTACAAACGATGGATCGTGTGTCTTTAGCTCACCACAGCGAACGTAGATAAATTAAGTTATAATCGTTAAGGACTAGTTCGTAGCGGCACTGCTACCCCCCTCTCATATATGCGAGTCTCAACACTACTAGTATAGTCTCATCTGAGACCCAAAAACAAAACAAAAGTGCACGTCCAAGAAGTGATAAGAAGGGGCATGACATACTTGACCAGAAAAAGTCATGTAAGATCGATGATCTCCCCTGGAACAAACACGCGTGGCCGTTGCCCCCGTACATCCGGCTCTTCTTCTTTCTTGAACCGTTTGGGTTTCCGGTCTTCGGAGTCATTAGCCTTCGCATCCCGCAGACGCTTCAGTTCGTTCTGTCACAAAAACAAATGATAGGAGGGATGAGATGTATGTGACGAGGCGAAAAATCGGGACAACTACCTCCAAATCACGTATACGATCATCCAATTGGGATGGCTCGTTGTCTTCGATAGGGGCATTGCTCACTGTTGGCCTTGGAACGATGCCATTGGCTTGCAATATACCTAGAACCTTCGTCAATGATCTTGCGATGCAGATAGAAATAAAAAGTTCATACTGAGCGACTGATAGTTGAACACAAAAGTCAATTCTGGCTCGTTATCGTGGACTATATCCAGACGATACGGATGGCGTTTCCTGGCTCTTTCCGGCCCAAACCTAGAAATAATTTTGGTGAGTTATCGACAGATCACATGAATTTATTGGCACTTACCCAATGCAGTGGGTGGTCGCCTTCTTGGCCCTTTCATGAAATTTATTGTCGCCAAGCAGGATGGAGCGATCATTGCTTTCCAATGTCACGTCACGGAGTTTCCGGACTAACTCGCCATGTCCGATAAACAGGCGGATCTGGCCAAGATTCTTTGGGATATCTTTCTGCAGAAGGGAATCATCGTCTGTGCTGCGCATTAGCCACTGACTCACTATGCCATCTGCGACCTGTTAAATTCAGAGGACAAAGACTCACCGGTGAGCTGAATTTTAGTAAACTCAAAATCACGCTCCGTTTTGGGCCCAATGAAATACGATAGACTTGCGGTGTCGTCTCTTCCCAAAGGTCCGAGGCGCATCACTACACGTCCACAGTAGACCCCGTCCACAGTCACATAGCCTGCACTGCCTTTCATACGCTGCTCCTCGTGACACTTCCACTGAACAACAAACGACTAGGCTCACCAATGTTAGGATGCACAAGCAAGAGACGTGATTCTATACATAACGTGACGTACCTTTCCCTCCTCTGAGGCGATCCAGCAGGTCGCTCCTGTTGGACTCTGGGATACAACATCGTATTCATCCAATGGTTTTCCGTCGACGATAATTTGCGCGGTGAAACTCCCAAGTCGCATCTGGTGGTCCAGGAAGGAATGAGATAAGTCCAAGATGTGTTTCAGATTTCTGTTGTCGCGACGCGTCTAGAAAACACGTGACCAAGAAGCTTTTTCGTTTACATAATATCTTCTGCTGCTCCACCATGCGTTTGGTAAGGTAAGTATTCAAGCCTAGAGAATCATGTGATGGGTTATTGAGATACACGCACGATTCAACGCGTGCACCACGCAGTGGAACGTCGCTTTCTTGGTCATTCCATGAAACCCAATTTACTCAAGCTAGATGGAGAGATGGTGTGGTTTGATCTCGCGCGGTCTATTGACCATCTTACCATGTCGGATTGTCAAGTGGATCTGGCCGAAGTTTAATATTTTTCTCAAGTAGGGAGGCATCGTCTGTGTCATGTATCTTCGACCTGGCCCATTCACAAGACAATAACTTACCCACCAGTTTTGTTCGAGTAAACATAAGATCCCATTCCTTTGGAGCGCCAGCGAATAGCAATAGAGTTTGGGTGTCGCTGTTACCCAAGGTCCCAATGAATATCAATGCTACCCGCAAGTTATCCGATCGCCACTGACTAGTGAACTCTGACTAGCTAGACTGTCAGGTTACCTCGATCTGCACCGTACGGGTCAGAGTTATACAGACCAAAAAACCTCGAGCTGATTAGCGCAATGGGAGGATGGTTCGGCTGGTAGGTCAGAATAGAGTACCAGGTGTGAAATAGTTTGATGGGCATAATCGGGCGATGGGAGAGCTTTGCGAGCCAGAGGTCGGTCGTTGAGGCGATTGTTGGGATGCGAGAAACCAGCGAGAGGTTCAACATGGCAGGATATGCGCTATAACGTGCTCGAATCGAGGCCACCTCAGATAGGAGGATGCGGACGGAGGGGGGGAGGTCGGAGGTTGGTCAGTTCAGTTCGTGTTACAGTGATCCCCGGTCACTTGCAACAGCAAAATGTTCATGCTTTCCAACACGGAACAATGTAATCACCTGACGGCTGGGACAGTACTTTGGAGGAGAATGTACCTCAGTTATAAGTTATGGTCAAGTAAGTTGACTTGGACTTGGTAACTTCCGCTGAGCACGGACCAGGAGGAAGGTGGGAAACCTGGTCCCGGACCGCCGGTGCTTTCTTTTTTGCATCTGTACCGCGATGTGACAGATCAATGGTCTGGCCTACCCTACCGTCGCTCGATATTCATTTAGCACGACATGCTGATTTGAGTGCTCCCGAGTAATGGCGCCGTCCTTAGCCAGACCTTTCTCACCATTCTAGCGCCTTCGGTTTGCATCGACATTCCGACTCACGTTTCACGCTCTCCTACACTCGCAGCCATGCATCATGCTCTCCAAATACCAGAGATCCTGTTGAATATCTTTGACCATGTCTTTCATCCGCCCTCGTACCGCAGGCCATGGCCAATCTCCGACAATCCTGACATGGCCGCCTTAGCTAGGACGTGTCGCGCATTCAAAGAACCAGCATTGGACATCCTTTGGTCAGTCTTGAGAGACATGTCCCCCGTAGCGCGGTGTCTTCCGGATGCTTCCTGTCAAATGTCACCCGTGAGTCTGTTTTTATTGGCCATCACTGGCAACTTATCAGATATCAACCCCTTCAATCGTTTTTGGTCTCGCCAGTATAACAAGACACATAAATTCTTCAGACCGCTCAGTCAAGCCGAGTGGGATATCCTCCGAAGCTATACGCGTCGCATCCGGAGCATAGTGTATTTCGATGCAGGATTTGACTGGGATTCTGTTTGCCCACAAACCAACTGCAACGCTCTTGTCTGGGACCTGGCACTCTTTCCCAATCTCCGTTTTTTGACTTGCAGATTCCCCAACAAGATCGTGTGTTCGCCACCCCACCAGCGTAACCCATCTCTTACTTCCATTCGCATCACTGTTCCTGTGGCGGGCGGACTATGCTTCGTGCGGGACTGTCTCCAGCCATTTTCTGAGTTATACCCAAACCTCATGAACATCACCTTGAGCCGAGAACCCGGCAAGTTCAGATTCCACGACAGTCGGAGTGTCTTTAGTTGGCCATGGAAAGACCTTCGCACCCTGGACTGTCATGAACTCAGCTTGGACGCTCACGACATTGAACATCTCTCCCGCTTGCCTGCGTTGACCCAGCTCACCTTCGCGCTGATCGATACATATGACACCATTGCTGCTCTCAACTCATCGACATCCCTCATCTTCCCGAGTTTGCAGCGGTTGAAATTCTCACGCAGTTCTGGATCCTTGGAAACAACTTCAAGGTTGCTAGCCCAAATCAGACTGCCTGTTATCACGGATCTTGATTTATATGCTAGTGACTGTCCTTCCAAGAGCGTCACTCGGTTTTTAGCGGCTGTTGAAACAGCTTGTATCAACCGCTCCATCATGCGCTTGCAGTTGCATCATCGGTCTGACAGGAGTGTTGTCCAGAGCTGGACCTCGTACCCCATTCTCACCCCCCAAGACTTGCGGCCAATCACCACACTTACCAACATCCGACATGTAGACCTCAACATCCCGTGTCGTATAGGCCTTACTGATGGCGCGCTACTGGAACTCGCATCGGCATGGCCATACCTCGAATTTTTTTCCGTCAACGAGTCAACAGGTTGGAACAGACCCGACATGGTGTTCGGTGGGATCACACCAGACGGACTACACAAGCTTCTGCAGAAATGCCCATCGCTGAATCACATTGCGCTCGTCATCGACACGCATGGCTATACCACTGAAGCGGCGGCTCGGTTGCCTGCGATCTCCAGACCGAATGCGACGGGGACGTTTCACATCAATGTCATCGACTCCACCGTTGAAGAAGAGACCGTTTCGGCCATGGCCATTTTCCTCTCTCGCGTCATGAGCCCTTACGACAACGTCGAATTCGTTGCTTGGCGGGCTTGGAGCTGTCGTCTATACCCAGACCATATACAAGCTGCATACCAACTTCGCTGGGGAAATGTATACGGTTTTGGTAAAACCACTCTTGGACGCGACATGGATGACGCATATTCGTGTTGGGGTGCAGTTTGGGAGACATACGGTGATTTTTACTAGGCATTTCCTGCAATGTAACAATAGGATTGAAATTGTGGAGTCTGGAAGGTGAACAACCTAGGCTTGTCTGGTCGCGATACTACAGCAAATCGATCTGGTACTGGTACATTTTTTTTTTCTTTTCTGTTCCCGCAGAGTACTACCTAGTGATGCGACGAAATTCAAGATGCTTCTTGCGATCCGAAGACTCATGACTACGGCCTTGTCAGGGTGCATTCGAATATCGCTTTGGGGGTCAAAATTTTTCATAGAATTGGCCGGGCAGCAAGGCTTCGTTGCGGTCATAACCGCCTGAAAGAAACCAACATGTCGATTCGACTGGCACACAACTCCTAGTTGCAGTGGACAACAAAATACTGACAATAAGTATTACAGTGATAACAAGTCCAACCGCTGATGGAATCCAAATGATACAAATACATACAAAACTATGGTGCCATATGCAAAAGAGACGATGTGGCACGAAAAAAAACTGGAGAGGGGCTACGTGAGATCGATAACTTCCCCGGGAGCGAACACACGCGATCTTGACCCTCGTTCATCCAGTTGTTCTCTCTTGATCCGTTTCGGTTTCCGATCTTCAGCATCGTCAGGCTGAATCTGGTCCCGTAGATGCTTCAACTCGTTCTGTCACAAGAAAAACAAAAGATTGAGTGAGGGGACGTATACGGGGAGGCGGAATAAAGACAAGTACCTCCAGATCATGGATGCGGTCGTTCAATCCGGACGGCTCGCCCTGAAAAGTGGCATTGCTCACGGCTTCTGGCCTTGGGGCGATCCCATTAGCTTGCAGTATACCTGAAATCCTCGTCAAACATTCCGTAATATACATGTAAGTGGAAGGTAATACTCAGTGGCCGATACTTGAACACGAAACTCATTTTTGGCTTATTATTGGGAACGAGAAACCGTTTATGCGAAGATGTTGTTCTGGTTATGTCTCTCCCCGGTCCAAACCTAGCAGATATTTTGGTCAGCTATCAAAATGCATTCCATACAAATCTCAGCACTCGCCCAATGCAATGGACGGTCGCTTTTTTGGATTTCTCGTGAAATTTATGGTCATCAAGACCAAGTACTTTGGAGCATTCTTCCCCACCGAAACGGGGTTTTTCGTGTATCTTACCACGTCTAATTGTCAGACAAATCTGGCCAAAGTCCTTGGGGATGACTTTCTCCAAAAGGGAATCGTCATCTGTGCCACACAACCCATCATCAACGTTCAACTCGGGCCATGGCAGAATTTCCAAAGAGAGCAGCTACCTACCAGTGAGCTCAACTCGAGTGAACATGAAATCATACTTCGTTGTACCAGTTGTGAAGCACGACCTAGTCATGGTGTTGCCTTTGGTCCCGGGGTTCATCCATTGATGTCCACCAGAGACTCCATCCAAAGTCACATTCGCCTTAGTGCCGGCGGTGCGCCGCTTCTCGTGACATTCCCATTGCACACTAAATGACTAGGCCCGTCAAAGTTGGAGCGGGAAAGAGATAGAAATGACGTTGTATATGTAACATACCTTTCCCTCCTCTGAGGCAACCCAGCAGGTAGCTTCTGTTGGACTCTCAGACACGATGTCATACTCCTTCAGAGGAACGCCGTCGACGACTATATGCGTGGTAAAAGTACCAAGTTGCATTGGGAATTTGGGACGTCCGGGAAAGAAGCGAGTTCAAGGACTTATGTAACGCTGAGTCCGGCATCGATCTCGATCGCCGGGATCAATTGTGGTGAGGTGCGGAGCTCGAAAACGATGTACCCCACTCACCAGAAAGTCTGGTACATACATATTTACACACTTATGCTGACGAACTCCATCCGACTCGTGGCGTAATTACTAGAAACCCGCGGCTGAACTTAGCTGTCACCAAGTCGGATGGATCCAAGACTACAAGAAGGTAATGTCTTTCGCGGCCTGTGGATCCTCAGACATGCCACTTGGATGTAGCAGATTCAATCACTGCATCGCCATAAATGTGAAAAGCATGCTCAGCGACGTACGACAATCGATGAACAATGACATTGCCCCACGTGACGCACCCACACAAGCTTGACTTCAAGCCGGAGTCACTCGATCTCTCTCGCGTTTGCCTTGAAGACACCGCAGATGTTGGCACTCAATACATCTTTTCTTTTCTGTGTTTTGTCTTTCTCGGAATGAGATTCGACGACTAATTGGGATAGGAAGGGGCCAGACAATATAAAATATAAAAAGCTGGGTATGGTGCGACGCTGGCCTCAACACATTGCATGATCAAGTTACTTGCATCGCAAATTAGAGCGAACCACACATTCACAGAAGGGCAAAAGAGACGGGAAAAACGAATTCCAGCTGACCTGCTTGACCGGACATTGAAAGCTACGTGAGGTCGATGACCTCCCCGGAGATGAACCTGCGTGCCTTTCGCCTTCGACCATCTGGTTCCTCTTCTCTCTTGATCCGTTTCGGCTTCCGGTCTTCAGATTCGTCAGCCTTCAGGTTCCGCAAACGCTTCAGTTCGTTCTGTCACGAAAAGAATAATGATCGGGGAATGGGACATATGTCACGGTGGCGGGGAAGAGAAGCGGGAAATTTACCTCCAGATTATGTATGCGGTCGTCCAGTTGGGATGGTTTGATGTCCTCAGACTCGGAGGTGGCAATGGTGGCATTATTCGCTTTTGGCCTTGGGGCGATGCCATTTGCTTGCAATATACCTTGAATCCTCGTCAATGTCCTGTGATACACTTGTACATGGAAAGAAATACTAAGTGGCTGATAGCTGAACACAAAAGTCAATTCTGGTTCGTTATTAGGGATTAGAGACACTTGATACGGAGAGTGATTTCTAGCTCTTTCGGGTCCAAACCTAGAAGTACACGATGAGTTATCAAGAGGTCATGTACAAATTCAACGCTTGCCCGATGCAATGGACAGTCGCTTTTTTGGCCCTTTCGTGAAATTTGTTGTCCCCAAGCTCGACGGACTGATGATCCCCATTAGTGGGACAGTGTTGCAAGACTATTTGACCACGTCGGATTGTCAGGCGGATCTGACCAAGGTTTTTAGGAATTTGTTTCTTCAAAAGGGAATCGTCGTCTGGGTGCGTATTAGTAGTTATGGATCCATTCAGAAGACTGGATCTTACCGGTGAGTTCAATCCGAGTAAATACAAGGTCCCGTTCCGACTGAACACCGATGAATTGCGATAGAATCCTGGTGTCACCTTGGCCCAAGACCCCAGGCGGCATCCAATTTACTCCACAGGCAATCCCATCCACAGTTACTTCCCCTCTACAGCCAGTAATGCGAGACTCTTCGTGGCACTTCCATTCGACACCGAACGACTAGATTCACCAGTGTCAGAATGGATAAGCAGACAAGTCCCAGCATCAGATACGGCAGGGCTTACTTTTCCTTCTTCTGAAGCGATCCAGCAGGTCGATTCTGTTGGACTCCCAGATGAAACGTCATATTCCTCTAGTGGCTTTCCGTTGACGACTACATTGACAGTAAAAATTCCAAGTCGCATTTTGAGGTTGATGATAGAAAGCAAGTGCAAGGTGTCGTTCGACCCACCAACGGCCCCGGACGCGAGGCGACGCGTCTATGCGTGGAACACGTGACAACTTTATATTCTTTTTCTTGTCTTGAACTGTTTGTGAACCGCGCGCGTCACCGGTCACCAAGGACTCAGATACGTGGTGAAGTGGCTGTATCTACCTTTCCTGCGAGGGAATGGCTACCACGCACTGATCACCATCCACAGTTCCTGATAGACTCATCGAGCATGCGGCTAGTGGAGAGATCATATCGCGGAAGACATGTTCGGAGCGGCTTATGTAATTACGTAACGCTTCTCTCGCTTCGAATTCTCAGCCAGATGTGCATGTGATGTATCACTGTAGAACTTGGTACAAAATGCGGTAGTGTGTCTGGATCTAGCTCGCTTCGGACGTCTGGCGACGCCGTATCGACATCCCCTTAAATGCTGATATATCAGTGTATCAAAGCAATGACTTTCATCACTCATATCGTCACCATGAGTTTAAGCAAGTACAACGTGAAATGGTCATCCGACGATCAATCATTCACTGCAGACGGAGCTGACCGCAGACGAGCATGATGTTCCCATCCCCATCCACTGGTCATGGCCCGACCGGGGAAACGAGGCCCGAAGGGGGACTAGAAATCACTGAGTTGGCATCGACTCATCGACTCAGGATCTTTTGGAGAGCGTGATACGACGAGTGATTGAGACGGAGGACAGTTTTTAGGAACTTGAGGAGTCAGTAAGGCCGCACCTGTCGTTCTCTAGTAAGTATCCTCCAAGGCACTTACTAACTTGAGTAATCTGAAGAGCGACAACGACCAGCTGCAAATCTGATGATCATTTGGCCTCGGGACGATGTCATTGGCTTGCAATGTATCTGGAGCCCTCATCAAGCATTTCCTATCAAGCTTGCAAATATAGGGTCTCGCCGAGCGGCTGATACTCAAATACGAACGTCAGTGCTGGTTTGTTACTGGGGATAACAGACGGTCGAGTCGAAAATTTACGATTCTTTCTGGTCCCAAACCTGAAACATTTGTAATGAGTCATCGAGATGCATGCATGAATCCAACACCCCAATACAGTGTACGATCGCTTTCTTGGTGCTTTTGTGAAATTTGTTGTCGCCGAGGTTGGTGCAGTGACGCGCAGGGCGTTCTTCGACGTATACCTCACCACGTTGAATCGTCAGGTCGATCTGGCAAAAGTTTTTTTGGAATTTCTTCCTTCAAAACTTCGGGAGTCATGCATCTGTATTTAATGTTACGTATAAGACACTCACCGATATCCTTGGCATAATTCAATCGATAGACAAGTTACCACAAGTTACCAACGAGCTGAATTCGAGCAACTTGAAAATATGATCTCGCGACTCGGACGTTGTAGGGTCAATGAGTTGCGATAGAGTGACTGTGTCACGTCTGCCCAGGATCACAAGGTCTATCACTATACTTACCCCCATAGTACCTGCAATACACGTGATATTTCCAACGGTAGTAGGCTCGCAAAGATAGGATGGGTAGAGGACAAACCTAATGCCTGATATAACATACCTCGCCCTCCGACGTAGCCGAAGTTTGTTGGACTCTCAAACACGGCGTCATACTCCTTCACTGTTCAGTGGTTTGCCATTGACGAGTAGGTGACACGTGCGTGATAAAAGTTACAAGGCGCAATGATGTGGATTGATTGTCGGAAGAAGAAAAAAAGAAATACATGGGCATTAGTGCACTGTGCACGTGACTGCGATTCGTTTCCTTCAACCTATCTATCCTCATGCACATTGCACATGGATGGCTAAGCTGGTCCGGCCACTCCGAGGGTCAAGCTACGCAACCACCTATCGCTGGTCTACAGGCGGTCGTTTTACCACCCTCCGAGTCGTGCAAGTAGGCTGGACATACATTTATGATCTGACTAACGGCGAACAGCAGTTGCGCCCGGCCACGGAACCAAGGGACTCAAGCCAATTTGCAGGTTTGAACACGACCTCTAGCCCTCGCCACTCACTCTCACCCCACAAAGCAGACGGAAGAAACACTGAACTGGCATACGATATCGATTTTTTTGGATAATGGGATGCAACGAGCTATTTGAACGGAGGACGGGTAGGACAACGTGGAGTGGTCAGAGGAGCCAGAAGAGAGTCATCGTCCACAGATTCGGGAGTGAAACTGCGAGGGCTGCGACTAGCAAAAACAGAGCCAAGTACCAGTTCCTCACTTGCACATCTTGCATCACCGAAAGCTTCCTGCAATGCAAATCCAGGCGACTGCGCTTCACGCGTCATACAACGCGCCTTTTCCTCTACCCACCCCCCACATTGAACTTCTTTGCAAATCTGATCCGAGGCGAAGCGCAAACTTCAGGGACTGCCACGTGTCTCGCCAACGACATAGCCAGAGGCCCATATCTCGGACGGATTCTCGGAAAACTATGAATGCGCGTCTCTTTTCGAATGCTTTTCGCATCTTCTTCGTGTCAACGTATTCGTGTTCTTCTTCCCCTCCCCCTGACTGCTCCACGTTCACAAGCGATCTAACCTGATCCGTCATGCATGATCCCCATGCCGAACCCTTGCGCCTTCCTCCGCCGTTTGCCAATCCATTGGTTGTGTCGCGAACTGGGTCGATAGAAAACTTGGGTTGAGCCCCAAGAGGCCTGGACCGACTTTGCCCGTCCCAGAACACGACGCCCGGCATGTAGTACTAGCCTGGTATGACATCATCGAACTATCAGGAATCCGCCACCAATCAGGCCTTAGGACGAAGCGTCGAGACGTGTAAGCACGCGTCGTGTGCACGCCCCGCCCTGCGAATCGCACGCGACTCTAGCGTGCAAAAAAAAGAAAAACCTGGCCATTGGTCCTCTGATCCATGGAGTACCTCCTGGTGGAAAGTTCCTCCCTACCACCCGCCCCTTTGTTGTTCCACTTCACCCTCGGCGTAGGTGGATATTGTCACATCCCGACTGGATGGGTTTATGGTCAAGAACATTCTGTTCTCGATTGAGCCTCGGGGTTTGACGACACGTCCACGGAGAAAGCGGAGCGTCTCCCGAGTTCCATCCTCTCCTCGTCTCCTGAAGGAAGAACACGTGGGTTGAGCGTCGTCGGCGGTATAGGTCAGTACGACCTCATTTATGCAATCATGACGATACCCCTGTGCTCCATCGACGTGACCGCTCTGGTGAAAAAGCTCGATAGAGTCCTCTGGAAAAGAGTTAAAAAGCCCCAGCCGCCTGTCGTGTGGGGTGCGTCATTTTCCCCTTACCTTTCACGTCTGTGGATCATTTCTAGGTTTCCCGCATACCAATTGTTGGTGCTATTCATGTCTGCTCGTCCATCATCAACCTACTTTCACGCTCCACCTGCGCTGCGTGGGGGTCACGAAGCGAACACGATGGTTAGGGACGGTTCTGGATGCGCACCGCCGAACCCGACATCATATTGGAGAGTTCCACAGGGACCGTCGACCGATCCACTCCCAGCGCGCGAGATGGAGAGGTTGGTATTCCTTGCGTTCCATTGTCCATCGAGTCCTGACACGTACTTCTTTCTGCCAGAATGTATGCGCGTCCCAGTCCATTGCCATACGTGGACACGGACAATGGATCTCAGATGCATTATCATAACTATTATGAGATTCGCGTGGGTGCAGGCCATGTATCGTCCTCGTCTGCAATGTGGGTCTTGTTTACTTGTTCATTATCATGTTCGTGCATCCATGGCTGACTATTCGCACTTCAGACAACCGCCACCGCAGCTTTCGGAGATGCAATCTGCGAGCATCCACCGCGACATGCATGCGAGTACTGCTGCTGCTTCTTCCGTTTCCTTTCCAGAACAAGGTGGTCCTAGTCATGTACCGCAAGCGTGGAATATTCCCAACGCAGCCTCTATGCGCCAATACGAGGGTTCTTCATGCACGGAGCCAATTGTGGCACGTCGCATGAGTGTGGACCCCTACGTCGACGGATCAGGCCGTGGCGTCGTGGACACCGATGCACTGGGTGCCGTGCCTACGCATCAGTCCTGGGACGACATGATTGGAACGGCGTATACGTCCCGAGCTCCTCTCTGCTCCGTCCCAGTCCGCCGCCCATGGCCATCGAGCGCGCCGGCGCGCATACAGCCTGTTTGTCCTACCATCAACGACACAGACCTATCTTCGGTCGAACCATCGGCTTTACATCCCTCGGTATCCGCATCCGCGATCGACGACGATACCGACGACTCGGCG
>JBBPPI010000378.1:0-18463 GCA_038091915.1 Leccinum griseonigrum | reverse complement strand
GTAAGGAGCAATGCTTTCCGTAGATGAGCCATAGATTGCTTCCAGAAAGACTTCTTCCCAAAAGGGTTCCAGGACACCCTTGGGCATCATGGTCATTCGTCGTCCATTTTCAGGATTGCGGTGAATCATCCGTGGAAAGAAGATGTACACCTTGAGAATGTGTCCAGTGGAGGATGCGAGGTTTCCGATGGTGGTGTGAGGTATGGCATTGAGCGGAAACTTTTTGGATATCCATTCAGTGCGACGTCCCAAAGCGTTCTGATCTTCCTCTGACTGGGGAATCAGAATTTCGACGTAGACGTGGTTGTGTCTGTATATGCCAGGTTTACCATCATAGATTGGAATGAGATGAACTCCGATGCTGTTGCTGCATATGAGCTTCTTGGTGACCCAGATTATGCTGTCGATATCTATGGAAATTTGAATGTCATCCACAGAGAATTCCACGCCATCTTGCTCAAGGTCCACACGGATGTGTTTTCGTCCTTCACCAAAGACTGGGAGACGACCTTGAACGAACATGTCTGAACCATGCGGATATGGACGGTTCACATGAGGAGGACAATATGCAAAGTCCAACATTTCCTTTGCGCTCATTACTTCATACATGTCATCCTAAATATCATCAGGAATAAAAACATTGCATGGCAGAGAGTAGCATTTTTACAACTCACCTCAATATTTCGAGGAGAATCAACTTGCTCTACTGCATCTCCAACAGACATGATGTGATCCATAATCTGAATTGGTGGAGAAAGATAGAACATTTGGAAGGAGTCGGCGAGGATACGATAGCCATGATCTCTCCACATGATCCAAGCGGATGCCATACTCATTTTTTGATGTGGATGTGTCAGAATGGAATACACTTCCGGTTGCTGAAGCATATCTAAGGTGGGACCATCATCATAGTCATCATGGTCGTAGTCGTGTGGGATGAACCTCCGCCCACTGTGAGCCTGCAAGATGACAGGAGTCGAAGTTCGTGGAAATCGTTTGATAACCCCCATGGACCAGTCCTTGACTTTCTTTCGTGATGCTTGTGCTGTGATAGATAGCTGGCCGCGCATCTGTTCTTGTTCCTCTGGAATATGTATGTCTTTGTTGTTTTTTGATGTCCGGGAATGATGCTGAACGACAGGAATAGAGGGGCGAAAGGATCGATGAAGACGAGCACCCCGAAGTATCTTGTGATTCTTCATCAAGGTCTCCAATGCCTGCCCTTGCTGTGACAGATGAATAGATATGGCTTCTTCTTCTACCTGAACCTCCTCTTCTTCGCTTTCTTCATCCGCCTCTGCATTTCGGCCTATTGCTCTCTTCCTGGCACTGGACTCGGAGAGACGACCTACAGATGCATTGCATTCACTGCAGGTGCTGCTTGCGAGCATCAGAGAGCGAAGAAGCTGATTGTCGCGGTCCCGGTCACCACCTGCCTGCATTTGTATGATTGTTTCTTCATCCAACTCCATGTAATCCCAATCGATAGGTCGCTGGGCACAGAAATGTTGGTAGTCATTGAAGCTCATCATGCAACGCTGTCGTACGTGCGCCAGCATATTCAATCTGAGCATGTGGCCACAGGAAATGGGGGGTCTACTTCCAATTGGTACATCAGAGAATAGCTCCCAAGTCTGTTCGATTCCCTCCTGCATGCACATCTTGATGACTGCACATGCGATGGGTCCACAGTCATACCCATTTTGAGGCCAGTCTCGGATCATCACCATGACATCTTCAGGGTCACCAGAATCCCAGAGGTGAAGATCAGCAGTGATCCTCCAACGTTCAGGTCCTCTCCAGGCTGTCCAGTCAGAAATGTATTCCGGATTGTTGTTGCTGAGCCTTCGTCCGAACACATATGCAGTATGTGCCATATAGTCAAACACGACAGCAAAGAAGTGAGCAGTCTGAACATCATGAACAAGGAATGCAACAGGGACAACAGGACAGGATGCATTTGTAGGCACGTGGTGAGTGTTCCTGTATGTTTGGATGACTTCTTCAGAAAGCTGCAGGTTATGGCTATCACGAAAAACCATCGTGAAGCGACACGGGGCATTTCCAAGCATGTCATGCCAAATAGAAGCCAGATAGAAATCTGCAACAGTGCTCTCAATCCAACATCTGTCATCCAAGGAAGAGAGATCTGTATATGCAGAATACCACAGAATGGCAGAGGACAGCACTATCGCTACAAGTGGATCAGAACCTTCCTAGATATATATATTGATGACACCACTTCACCTGCTGTATTATGTGCCTGTATTCTTTCGGGAACATGTAAATCATTCTCATATTGAAATTCCTGTTCCCAAGGTAATATCTGTGCTGGGCGTGGTGGAAGAGGAGGTGTTTCAATGTGGGGTTCTTGATCCTGCAGATCCAGATCTTCCGAAGGTCTTTGAGGTTCATAAAAGTCAGTCAAGTCGTTTCCTAGATCGTTGTGTGAACCTTCAACTAATTTTCCAAGAGTATGAAAATTTTCATCATTTAATACTTTATGGATGCTCACTTCTAATAGGTTCACTCTGTACACCATTAGACGATGCAGTTTGTTTCTTGGGCATTCGCTTCTGTTTTCGAGGCCTTCCTCTTGGTCGCTTGATAGCAGGGGCTGATATGATTATTATTATCGACCACTCGAGCAAACAATTCAAAAGTGAAAACGTACCTGGTATGACAGCTTCAATTGTGGAACGGGAAATATTTTTAGGATGTTTTGGTGGCCTTCCTCTTCCCCTCTTTGGAGCAACTGATGTCTCTTGTGCAAGAGGGGCTTTTTTAATGATGTTCAATTTCTTGTCAGTTGAATTTAGTTGGGCTTCCACTGCTACGTGCCTGGATTATCCATGTGATTCATCACTGGGCGCCTGGGAGGTCTTCCCCTTGCTCTCTTTGGAGCTGGCAAAGGTTGGGAAGTCTCTTCGCCATCCTCATTCCGCTTTCTCTTCTGAAGAGGAGGGCTTCGAGGTTCTACAGGTGTACTATGCTTGATGACATCAAAATTGAAACTATGATGACAGCCTACCTTCATCAGAACCAGCAGCATCCCGATCGCTGTTTTTTGGCAATCTTTGGGAGAAATAATCCAGGATTTCATCGAATGAAGATTGTGATGCTGATGCTGATGGAGAATGGTCACTGGATTCCCCCAATGCTAGGTCCCCTATGCATTCATCAAGGGACTTGTCGGATCCAGCCTGACCACTCAACCGATCGACCCAGTAATCGAAGTTATGTAGTCCTGAAATGTCGGACTCAGTGCTAGTGGAACCACTAGCAGAAGCTGTGTCACTGCATTCCCCTATGTTCTTCCTTGGCAAATTTAAGAGGATTTCATCGATGGATAGTCTGGACATTGTAAGAGGTGATGTGGATCGATAATGAGGTGTAGAGTGGTAAGGAAATGAAACTTTAGGTCATCTATTGATTTG
This sequence comes from Leccinum griseonigrum, assembly GCA_038091915.1. Lineage (NCBI taxonomy): Eukaryota > Fungi > Basidiomycota > Agaricomycetes > Boletales > Boletaceae > Leccinum > Leccinum griseonigrum. The sequence goes on along the minus strand of JBBPPI010000378.1, from coordinate 15,026 downwards.
TTACGTACAGTAACCCGAGAAACGGCTATTATTACATACAGCAGTATTACAGGACTATACACGGCAGAAGTATTAATAAACAGCCTCATTGTAATTAGGTAAATGATCTTGATGGATTTCTCGATTACGTACAACGGCCTCGAACAGCTATATATGATGAACTGCATTCAGGTGATGCGATCGACTATTCTTCTTCATCATGGCTAAACAACCCTCCCTGGACATGTATCTGAAAATGCCTACTAGCGAGACATTCATAGGTATGGTTTTCAAGATCGATGTTATTGGTTTCTCAATGACTTGACTAGTTATCAACGAAAACACAGGAGGTGATGATCATTCTTTCTTCTGTGATATTTGTTGCATTGATGCATAACCAATGTTTTTCAGACAAACATACCTTTTCTCGCGACGATCTGTAAGTCAAATTGAATCAGGGTGCATATATTCAGCAGATACAGCCAATTTTATGCAGGGTAAATGTCAAGGCTGACTGTGGAGAAACTTGGCAAGCTCAAATCAAGGACATCAGAGTCCAAATGAGACGTTCAAAGGTATGGAAATATTAGATCATCATGTGATGATAGGAAAATATAATTTTTTGCCTAATCCAGGATGGAGATAGTCCAAAGAATGTTTGGCTTCTGTTGAACTGGTTTCATCGGAAACAGGACCTTTTGGAAGAAAGGTAAGGTCACTGAATTATCGAACACAGCATCAAAACAAGTTCTTTAGCTTCCATTCATACATGGGATACAATGAAATGGTTCTTTGTCATGACGAGCAACAGATAATCGATGGCGCTTGTATCGAATGTGAGTCATTTATAAATCAGGATGATCCTTCTGATGAGCATCATCGCCGTTAGCAGACGAAATCATTTGTTATTTCAATGAACGGGGGGCATCAGCTGAGCCCCTGAAACCCGGGGAACTATATTGGAGATGGACCATGACACCGAATGTAAAGAAAGGGAAGCAGAAGAAGGCACACATCGGTAAATACAATCTCAAGGTAAGTTCCATTCATTCGTATATTCATGATTTTCATGATGTCATGTCAAGAAGATGGATGACATTGTGTGCCCCCAATGTGACACACCCTACCACCCAGACCTCGATGAGCAACGTTTCTGCCAGGGATGCAAACAGTGGTACCATGTGAAATGCCTGGACCCCATTTCCTTCGAGTTTGCAGTAAGTATTGGATGCTTCGAAAGGTGCACCAGATATGCCGAAGGTCGCCATCATAACTGGCCATTCGGGCAAATATTCTGTGACCTACTACGGAAGCCCATATCACGTGGAAAGAATTTTGGCATAACCGGTGACGGCGGTATGCCTGACCGTGCATTGCAAATCTTCACCGAAATACAGGAAGAGGAACGAGAGCTGACCATGGAGGATTGGGAACGAATGGATATGACGACCGAAATGTTGGAAACATTTACAACGGAAGCGTCTGCTCCCTTAGAGTATTACAAATGTCCAACATGTTGTGAGCAAGGGGAACAAACCGTTCTGTAGATAATATGCTTGCAAGACTACTGTACTGTACTACTCTTTTGGTGGACGAGGCACACGCTGAAGTCACGTGATTCCCTTGACAACATACCCTATTCACCATCACCCTTTCTTTTCAACTTGATATGCTGCATCGTACTACATCTCGCAGGCATAACAGACTCCGTGGATATGAGGTGTGCATCCACACGTGTGGCTGCCGGAACCAGTTGGGCTTGCATGTTAGACCCAAAGAAGGAGGTTCATGTGTCAGACATGCCAAATCACGCCACATGCACAAGGGATGTACCACGGAATGTCCGGGGTACGGTGCATTCTCAAGTAGGCCTTCTAGGGAGGCATGTACCCGCATCCTCACCCGCGAGGAGATCCTAGCCAACCTCCCTGTGGATGAAGCAACCGGGGAACTTGATCGCTTGCGATTGCAACATCTTACCAAGAAAGAGATCGAAAACATAAAAATGTCGTAAGAATGGGTGGTGTCTTCAACATAGTCTGTTCAACGCAGGTTGACATGCCACCACCAGATGCACAGCGACAAACCATGTGGAGATGGAACCCTCTGAAGAGACAAAGAGCGATGGCGATGATGATGAGGAGGTGGAGGAACTTGTCAACGACGACAAAGAAGATGAAATGGATTCCTCTAACAACCCAGGTCCATCGACGCTCCCCTTCCATCCGTCGCAGACATCATCACTGGCGTCAAATCGCCGATCGACTGAATCAGCTTCTGGCTCAAAAACAGTTAGGCAGGACTATTGGTATCCATTGAAATCATCGCAGATGCGACCGCTGGACGTCATGTACGTTCCGGATCCTAGTCGTGCAATGGAACGGATACCCGCGGAAAGTGATCTAGCATGGATCCACCGCAGTATCACACATGAACAATACGATTCCATCAAGGACTTGAAGGAGCTGGTATACAAGACTAAAACCACAAAGAATAGGGTGCTGGTGCTGGTTCATGAATGGGTGGGCTTTCCAATCTATGCAGTTCAGCAGATGTTGATTGTCGTTTTAGGTATGGTTCATGCTCAGAGTAAACGAATGGGATAATGGAACTGCGTTGCGCATCACGTACATGTCGTGGGATCGATTCCGAGATGTCGTGCTCAACCCCAGTGAATTGGCATCTGACTGGAATGATATCCTGAAGAAGGACTGCATTATTGGAGGCTTGGATTATTCCATTGACCATCGGTAAGTTGGTGGGTCGCGACGTATTTACCCCCAGATTTTGAATTTTGTTCAGACGCCCGGACAATACTTATGGTCTCTCTGAAAAATCCCTTACTCAGTATGAGCGTCATGTGGACATTCTGTCTACATATGTACAATTCTGGCCACCGATCGAGCAGGCACGAAATACTGGATTGAAGCTTCCTACCTTGCAGCATCTACGCGTCATCTCCTCGTTGAACAATCAATATTATCCACGCACGATACGTCTGAAGGAAGGGCAAGACCTATCCGACGATCTAGTTCTGAAGCGCAGTCACAGCACTAGTGGAAACCACATCATATTCCCGGGAGCCAACCCTCAGATTCGATGTTGGAAGCACCTCAAGAATCATGCGCAGGGCGAGGAATTCTGGATGGCGCAGGAATATGTTCCCAGCCTTCGCAGCATTGGAGAGTGGAGGGTATTTATCATTGGAGGTCAAGTGCTCACTACCATGCATATGCATGTGGTGAGTGACGGAAAAAACGAGAACGATAGGTTGTTTTCTGTCGTGAAGTCATTTCGCACACTGGAAGAAATAGGGTGAGTCTCTTTCTTTGGATATCAAATATCAAGGACATGATAACATGTACCATTCTAGCGACATACTGAATGGCAACGACACACTCCATATCGGCCAGACATGGCGAGACTTCCTCGTAAACCCAGACGATGGTAAACATTGGCACGTCATTCGGGAGGCAGCGAAACAGGAGTTTGAAGACTTTGTCCTTGGCGTGTGGAATCAATTGGTTCTAAGGGAAAGCAGGATAATTGGTGGAAAACCATCAATTGCTGTATTCTGCTGCATGAATGTCGGCATCGGACTCGGAGAAGGTGGTTCTCCCGAATACTTTGTGACTGATGTGAAATGCAGTCCTACAACAGGTCTATTGCTTCGTGGACATGTCCGTAATACGATGGAGACCATGGCAGACTCATTTGCCATGGTATTCAGGAAATGGCTTAGCAATGCTCGTAATGCGCATATTGTGTAACAGCGGTCTTGATTAATATTCCGTGTATGAAATTACAGTGGTTGAACATGGTCCAGCATCGTCAAGCACTGTCGAACATAGTCGAACGCAATGGCCGAGCATAGTCGAACAATGTCGAACAATGTCGAACATGCGCGAAAACTGTCCATCGAGATGCTCCGATGTCATATGGACATCTACCTACATACATAAGATGTTCCATGGTGTTTAACAATTTTGCGACCCTTGAGTTCGGAGCATACTATGCTCATTGGACGAGGTGATAGGGGTAGTGGATCTTTTCTATTCCATAATTAGATTCCATACACAGCGTTAAGACAATTGTAATTCAGCATATATATTCATACACAATGAATGATCCAACATTGTGGACGAACACTGTGTGTCTTTTATGGGAATTGTGTTATGCCACCCAGTGGCTGTGTATTTCGTGGTTAGTACTTAAATACCTAAAACGATCAATTACAGCATTACAATTCGACATGGCTAACACAAGCTACCAACATGTTTTCATCACTCCCGCAGTTCCTGACTACATATTCCCAATGACTACACAGGTCTTCTATGGAGGTGATGGGCCCCCTTCTGGTCTAGAACACGAATGCAGAACCGCTGACATATATGTCGGTGGGACGAGCCTTCACATTTATACCGGGGACGACTGGATAGTCTGGGATCCTATCTCACCTCTGGAACTCAATGTCGATGGAAGCGCCTGCTTTGCTGCACCCTGTTCCAGTAATGGGTTGGCTATCGTCGATTCAAGAGATGATTTCGACAGGACCTTGAAGCTGGCGCGCGCAATCCCAACTATCGTGGAAAGCGATATTCCAGATATCCTGATCGAGGGTCTGGCAAGGTTGCTTAATTGTCAGGTAGGTCGTTTCAATTCTATCAAGTGACTGCCCAACTGACTTTACGACACACACGAAGTCCGAGGAAGCACGATCTCCCAGAGTAAGATTTCCATATATAAACTAATTGTGTGTTCTTCTAACGCAATCCTACTTCCAGTCAACCAAACCTGACATTGTCGAACACAACAATGACGAGATCGAGGTCTCTGCTGATCCAGAGAGAGAAAATTCTGTAAGTCAGTTCCTAACCCATGCTCTACTAATTAAAAACCATCATGTATAGGATACTCAAATCTCGGATGATGGCAACTTAGTGGCTGGGCCTTCCAAACAACGTAGAAATGGATCCACCTCAGGCCATAATGCGGACAATAATGTATCTGACGACGAGGAAGAAGCAGCACGTCCTGGAAAGCGACGAAAGAGTAGGTCTATAGATATGACTCAAGAACTCGCTGACTCAAAGATCCAGTAACATCCCTGACCCAGCTGCGATCGCTGCTGAATTCTATGACGTGCCCAAATAATGCACCCATCATAGATTGGCTGAATCTAGGGGTCACCACATATGGACCATGGTTCAGCGAACAGGTTAGTTTCTCATATTATAGGTTATACAGGGTAAAGAAACATGTGTCGTCACAGGATCTCAGTATCGTACAGCATATGGCTGCCGCTCCGAAAGCTGTCACAGTGACATATCTAGGTCGCCCATCTTTCGTTGAGCTGGCATACGTACACCATGCGGAAAGGGCACGATCTCTCGTTCGCGAAATAGAACATGCCTTATCGCGTGGGACTGCGGTAGTAGTTCGCGGTTGGAATCCATCCGTCGAGCTCGGGTTTTCCTTGGACGATATCCACCTTTACAGGCCTACCACCACTCAAGACGTCACCGTTCAGGGTATCTCAATTTTAACATTCCGAATTGGCCTCTGCTAACATATCTCCATAGATGGAATAGACCGGGGTGATGCCCAGAGACGGCCAGATGGCGATCCATCCAAAATCCACAGGCTTATGACTCTGAAGGAGTTCATCGATCTTGCAGACAATGAGAATGTTTGTTGCAATCTCCTAGACCTGCCAAACCTTCAACCAGATGTTCCCATCTTTCTACGGTATGTATGCCGCACCTTCGAGCTCTCAAAGACTGATCATTCTTAATATACACAAAGACCACTCTCAGACAATGTCAACGCCCGATCGGTCCTCATGAACGACTGTTACCTTCCAAGGACCGGTGCAAACGTTCACAAGACGTTCATAGGTTTACAGGCAGCTCACGGGGATGCTGAACGTCTCAGGGGATGGGATCTACTCACTCATGGTGGATTTCTGACATATCCGCATCACGACGCTGCGGGGCTCTGCACATATGTTACATGCAGGTCCGGAACCAAGATATGGGGTTACATTGACCCACCGTCAAACTCAGGAATGAAGCGCGAAGATCTCTTCCGCACGTGGGACAGCCTGTTCAGCAAGTTCGCCACATCTCCCACACGGTTTCCTGTGGGCTCCCTGATTCTGGAACCCGGAGATACATTGTTGAGCGATTCGATACATATTCTTCCGATCAACCCTAACCATTGTACTTGATCAGGATCCAGCCACCTGGTTCAAACCATCTGGTATACACTCCGCAGGATTGTATCGCTTCAGGGGGACATTTCCTCTGTTACTCAACCTTGCACCTCACTGAGTTGTCGCTCGCCTACGACTCTTCCTTGTATCGGGACAAGAAAACAGTTCGCGAAGACATCGCAACTAATGCTATACATCCGTCATTCCCAAGGAACATCTTCTGGATGGTGTTAGCGCTTCCACAGTTTGCAGAGGATCCCAAGAGTATGTTGATGATCGCCTATCATCCTGGAAAACTCATCATTATATTTCAAACAGGGATATTCTACACACGAAGCATTTTGGCCCTCATTTCAATCATGGATAACATGGAGAAATATACCACGGCCGAAATGCGCACCCATACCCCCGCGGGACCGAGGGGAGATATACTGGCCGTCGAAACGCAAAAGGAACGGGAGGCAGCGAAGACTGTCATCCAGAAGCTGAAGAGCAGCCTTCAGATAGTCAATGCCACACAGCGCCTCGAGCAGGGATTGTGGTGGGACCCAGGTGAAATATGTCATCTGAAGGACGTTTTTGCGCATTAGGGGTGTTTGTTTGTAGTTTGTACATACCAAGATTGAAAATTGGACTTAACCATCTGTTGTTTAGATCAGTCTTTTCACTTCCCTGCTTCGCATTTAGATACTGGTAAAGCATATGCATATGTTCAAGTTTCCCATTGATTGGTATGTACTAAAAAGTATGTTCACTTGCATTGATCAGTCACAATTATGATATAGAACCTTCTTGCGGTCTGGAGCGCCTTCACCGCTCCACAAACAGCTCTCCTTCCGCTACCTTGCGTTCCGTCGTCCTCGCCGTCTCTCTTTGTTAGTAACATATGAGGAATACCCTCGCTCTCGGTGCAACTGGAACCATTTACTTGATCGTCCAATATCAGGAATAATACATGTAAACGGCACGATAATACGACAGGGAAATAAAGCCCACTTGTGGATTCAGAACAATGTTATATTTGTTGTATGTAAATCAATGCTTGCGCTTTGACATTACATTGCGGAGTTCCACATTGAGTGCATCGTCCACTTTGATTCCATATGTGGACTAGGTGGACCATTACATAAAATGAGCTGTCGAGCAGCACTGACCTCTCCACCGGTCATCTTCCTTCATCCCTCATCCCCCTCTGCCTTAGTCAATCAGAATTACTCACATGGCGACCATGCTTTTCCCCCGCAATATGCCAGATGCAGTAACTCTCCATGATCTCATCAACGATCACCGCGACTTCGAACTTGGTCAAAACCGCCAGATAATCGTGTACCCTGGAACCAAATTCCAATTGATCCTCCCCCCCCAATATCAAGTTCACATGGGATGCTTCCTGTGGAGGGAAACGGTAATTCGACTCATCCTGCGGTTTAGCAACGAGGTTGCTCTTGGGAAGGGTATGGAAGACAACCTGATTCTGATACTTCAATACATGAACAACATAATCAACCGTGTAGCCGAAGAAGCGAGGGGTCTTCAAGGTACAGAGACGGATTTCCGGAGCAAGACCCTCGACCAATATTTGGTTATCGAGTATTATGTTCGACGTCATGAACCATTCGAGATACGTGAATTCAGACGTACTCATGATATCAATCTCAACTGGATGAGAGTGGAAGAATGCGGTAATGTTCCAGACGTTCATAATTATGCGACCGAGGCTGAATCCAGACAGATTGGCAGACGTACATGAGCGATATGGGTCCTGTGTGGTCTGGAGATAGAAATCGGTTCAATCTGCCAGAACGATCGCAGACCCTGAAGACAGCTACTATGATCTTGGGACACCTCAATCGTTGGTATACCCACTTTATCATACCTGACCCATACTGTGCGTGTTCAAGTTCCCTTTGTTTTTTTTATTTGTCAATATTTTTAACCGCTCTATAGTTGGCTACACATACCACGAGCATGAGGGATCCTCTGAGGAGGATTCGGAGGCTGAATCCGTGCAGCCAGCGGATGGTGTGACAGAAATGGACATAGATTCAGAGGACGAAGGAACAGAAAAATCCAAAAAGGTGAAGGGAAATAACCCGCGTACCTCAAAGGCGGCGAGAAACGTCAAGAAGTCAGCGGAGGGGAAGGGGAAGGGACAGGCGAAGGCGAAGAAGGCGGGAAAAGGTGGCACGGTGACCACACACGGCAGGGTTACGCGCTTATCTCAGAAGAAAAAGGCGATTTCAAAAGAAATCATCACTGACTCTGAGTAGAAAGAATTTAGGAAAGCAATGATGTCACAAGATATGTACTAAGCACTACCTCAAGTGGATTATTCTTACCATGTTCCCGATATTATTCAATATTTCTCGACGCCGTTTGACATTGCTCGATACCGTTTGACATTGCTCGATACCGTTTGACATTGCTCGACACCGTTCGATACTGCTCGACATTGCTCGACAACCAGTCGATACTGCTCGATACTGCTCGACACTGTTCGACACTGTTCGACACTGTTCGACATTGCTCGACACTGTTCGACGCTGTTCGACATTGCTCGATATTGTTCGACATTGATTGATCGACCATGCTCAACCCATTGGGTGTCCATTGTAAACCTTAGGAGCTCGCTGTATACCATTACAAGAATGAACGCAATTATATATAACAGGTAAGATATTTTAAACGTGGTTTCCTTCGGCTCGAAACATGGAGTACAGGAATGCGTCCGATGCCCTCAAACCTCCAAATTCAATAGTGATGTTAGGAATACAAACACCTTTCTTGCACTTCTGTTGATCTTTGTCTTTGTCTTTCTCATTCTGTCTAAATGCCCAGCGATGTTCTCAATCGCCTGCGAGAACGATGTCATCTATGCGAAGCATTAAAGAAATGAACCAAGTACAGGGATGTAGCGGAACCTTTTGTAAATGCTTGGACATTTCGGAAACCTCTTGTTTATTCGATTTCAATCGTAGAATCTCGTTCCCACCACGCAATAACTGATGTAAACGATATCAGAGGTGGGTGAGATGCGCAAAGGATTCAGAGCTCACTTGTGGTGGAATGACACCAGGGCTTTCCTTGCAGCTTTCAGCAACTTCCTGCACCCATTTCAGTAAGATGATTGCCCGAGCTTCCCCCGTCTCTAGATCCTCGATACTGCTATTGTTATTTTGGATGGGCTGGGAGAGAGGAGTACGGATGTGATTGCTGTCGGGAATCTTTTGCATCGTTTGATTCCCTTTCGACGATTTGACGACGAGGGTCACTGATGCGAAATCAAAAGGAGATGCCGGATCTTTGTTCCATACCACGTCCAACTTTAGGAGGCAATCATGCACCCCATCCCCAGTCCTTCTAGCACGTTTGCTCCGCTTTTTCTCTTGCTTGTTTGACCCATGCTTTGGATGTGGTGATTTTGTTTTGCTTCGCAGAGTCATCCGCAAATTGTTGTTTTTTTCCCCTTTCTCTAATTCTGCTCTGGATTCCGAGACTCTGATTTGGCATATATAACATGCCCCATGTGGTATATTATCAGGCATGAATAAATTTACCTTTGACCCGAATGTGATGGACCTGCATCCACCGGAGTAAAAATTGATTAAAACACGTCTGATATTTAGGCTCACCTGCACCTGTTTCCATATTGACAATTGGTGCGCTCTCTTGATCGGATCTAAGTGCTGCATGTTCTTCATATTCAGTGGTGAGTTCCGGATCGTCATCTATCACATTGAAGATACTAGCAGGAGGTGTAGTCGTCGTTCGGTTCACATCAATGACATCGACCGCATCCTTCGTGCGATGGATGCACGAATGTTCCGGTGTTGTGTCTTCCACCGTCACTAGTGGTGAAACGGTTATCGTATCCTCTTGATTGCTATTAGAAACCACTATGGTTGTCGGAAGTGCTGAAAGAGGGACGTCAAGTTCAGGGCTACTACTACTTTGCGCCTGCTGAAAGGATATATTTCCTGGGGAATATTGTGTCAGAGGTGGATTAATGCCAAGATTAAAAACACACCCTCCTGGTTTTCTGGTTCATCGAAGACAATCTCCGTAATGACATGAGTAGTAGTGTCTGTTTCAGGTTTGTCAAAGAAATGTTTCAGGATCAGCAATGACGCAGGATCATTAGATTCGCGAAAAGTACATACCATCGCGATACCTCGACTGGTCATCGTCGGTATCCGTGCTGGACCATACTATTGAGTTCATTATTCGTAGGTCCACCAATCCTTCAATCAATCCGTCGAACTCCTTGGATCCTATCATTCCTCCGCTGGAATCTTTTTGTGGATCCTCGACCGCTGGGAGGTGGTAGACTACATATTGCTTTTGGTGATAGGTATATACGATATCTGACTACTTACGCGTCCACTGATCAGTCGCGATGGCGATATCGAACCCGATTGCCGTCTGGTTCTCGTTCACCGCGGGAACCACAGAGCGCTTTCTCTTTCCCTTGGGTTCATCATCATCGCGGGCCCTCTTTTTACCTACCACGGATGCAACGTCTCCTAATTCTGGAACATCATGGCGGCCACTGTCACCCGCATCATTCAGCCTCGGAAGCAAAGTAGGAACCACTGAAAATGATTTAGTGGGTCAACGATTACATGCGTGTGGGTATTACTCACCGGATACACTCGTACGATCGATAGCCCCGCTCTCACGCGATTTGGAGATGGGCTCGCAGTCTACCTGGCTTGGATGGTTGACGTTTGGTGAACTGCCATCCTCCAATTGCGATTCCGCGTGAGATGAGGACGACGATGAAGATTTGCTTTTGGGGTCACCACCACTTTCATTTTGATGTTTGTCCAAATCTGTTGGAGAACGTAATTTGGCATCGGAAAGATAGTTCGAGGGGTGATATTTCGAACCGGATCTCAGGGCCCCTGCCGAATCGGTCGCATTATCATTCGTAGTTGCACATTCGCTGGCGCTTGGCCCTGGTTCAGCTATAAATCGTCCAGGTTAAATGCACCTTCTCTCATTACGAAAATTGCCTACATGTTGACAATGCATTGGAAGCTTCTTCAGTCGAGTTCCCTACATTAGATATCTCTTCTGGTGGAAGCAGAATTATCCGTTACGTTTAGTGGGACAACCTTGTGATAGTGAAAGACGTAAAATATTACCTTCCATGCCCCCGGGCCTTTTCTCCCCCTCCCTAGACACAGGAACGTCGTCAGACATGTCTATATTGAGAAGCACAGTGAGTTTGGGATTCCAAATGATAAACCATTTGATGTTACCTTGCGTCAGTTCCACAACAGCGGGCGGGCGCGTGGTAGATCCGTCCGGGTGGACCCATTCCACCCAGCGCGCGACTTCACACAGTTGAATCAGTAAAGAATGTATAGAGCATTGTCAGATACTCACTCCATTCGTCGTCCAGGGGACGTTTATACCATGTGACCATGGTATCCCAAGCTTTTTCCAGCTCGTCCTCTGGAACACACTGCGCGTCATAGCAGTAGATTTCGCCGATGAGGTACTGCGGGAGGGTCTCTTCATAGTGGGACCATTCTGACGCAATGAAAAGACGATCAAATCGAATCTAAAAATCATGGTGGTGGCGATCTTACCGAAAGACTCCATGTTCATTCGCTCCAAGTTTGTTGGACAACGAGAACGGAACTCTTCAATGATTTCCGGATCGTGTCGGCCGATGAGGAACTCCGTTATCAAGTATTCATCGAAGTTGTTGCACACACGGTTGTGCAATTGTTCCTTCTGCATCTCCTTTGCCGGCCGGATGACACTTTCGATAATGTTGTCCAGGTGGACAATAATCCGCTTCAGTTGCGGCATGAACCTCGCAAAGCGAATCGCACGACGATTTTGAAACTTCTCGAAGAGCCGGATTAGTAGGTAATACCGATAGAGAAGTTTTGTTACGTGGTCCAGGTAGTGACCCGGAATGTAGCAATGGTGCCTGGCCTTTGGCCGTGCATCCCAGATATTGGTTCTTTTGATTTCGACCAGATACTCGGTATCCTCCAGGGCATGGGCGGAGTATCGAATTTGAACGATGTAATTCATCGTTAGCTTGGTGGGGAGCTCTGTTGGCCAGTAGTAATCAGACATTGGAACGAGAGTAGTATCTGAGATGAATGGTATTGGTGGAAGACACGTTGAAACCCCGCAGACACTTTTATGGGAGAGTCACAACACAGCCTCCTCATGTGGATCCAGCACAATAGTTTGTGTACCATGTTTGGCGTCAATTGATGCGTTGTGACACCACAGTGTGGAGGTACAAATATGGTTACAATATCCTCCATGACATATTACAGGCACGTATATTTCACAGACGGTGGAAAGTCACAGAAGCCGACAGCGGTAGTGGTGTGAGTTCGAGAAGAAACGATCAGGGTGCCTGGTGTGCCATCGAGTGCATGCTATGAACCGGGAAAGTGAGTAAGGCAGTGAAGAAGAGCCTCAGGGTGCAGCGCCAGTGGCCACATTTTCCCCCTTAGCAGAGCTCGGAGCCACGCTACACCTATTTCTCAACATTGTTAGACCGACGTGTTTCCACGTTGATCATCGGATCCCATCAATCCTCTGCTGTAATGTCATACCTCTTTCTGTTTCTTTGGTGAATCGTACAAAGTTGAAGTGTCGTTGAATAAATCGTTTTCCTCGTGACAAGTATATATGTACAATATATCACTACTTACGCCTCCATTGATCTGTTTCGACTGCTATGTCAAACCCAATTGCAGCCTGTGGTGGATTCTCCGCTGGAACTGCAGAGCGCTTTCTGCTACCCTGCGGTTCATCATCCTCGCGGGCTCTCTTTTTACCTATCACAACGCCACTGGCATGGCAGCCGCTGCTACTACCGATATCAATTTCTAGAACATAAAATACGACGAATAAGTAGATGTAGATATAACGGAAATATGGAAGACATACCAGTATCAGCGTCTTGCTGAATCGGTTGTAGAGTCATTGCAGGTTCAACTTAGCATATTGGAATGAGCGATAGTCAATGTGAATACGTGCATCACATACCAGATACACTTGCGTGATGGTCTGCCAACCTTTCCACTATTGCCTCGCTATCATGCGATTTGGAAATGGAATTGACCTCCAGGTCGCTTTGAAGATTTATTGCAGGTAAATCGCCCTCTTCTGATTCGTCAGACCGTTGGAAAGCATCCGGGAAATATATACACACCAGATGATGACGATGAAGATTCGGATTCAGATTCGGATTCGGATTCGGATTCGGATTGATTGTCATTTTGATCTTTTTCAGAATGCGAGGGAATATCAGAGAAGGTACAGTCGGACTGTGATTTTGCATACCGGTTTTGTGGGCCCCATCAGAATTGGTTGCGTTCTCGTTTGTCGTGATAGACAGGCTGGCGCTGGGCCCAGCGGCATCCGCTATCAATGGTGCTGATTAAATACATACTCTGTCATGGGGAAATAACTTACTTGGTGACGGGGCGTCATTGCAATCTTCAGTCGGACTCTCTTGAACCGATTTATCTTCTGGTCGACCTAGTAGTGAGAGCTGAGTAATATACCTCATGGTGACAATAGAAATATAATTCACCTGTGATATCTCCATGGCTCTGCGTCACCTCCATCGACAAATTATTTCCTTCGGAAAACTCTGTTTAAAAGCAACAACGTGAGATCGGCATACATAGCCATGCATTAAATAAGCTTACCTGGCCTCTTCTCAGCGTGACCATCGTCCATTGTAGAGGCAACATCCTTTGTGACTTGTGGAAGCGATCGTCAGTGGTATTTACGAGAATCAATATCAACATAAAGCATGCTACCTGAGGGTCCAGCAGTCGGATAAACTGGAACTGGAACATTTCCTTTCGTTCCTGTGCAATGGAAATCAGCAGGAAGTGGCGATGTAGGATCTACAATGTCACCTGATGGCCCCGCGGTCTCTGAGTCATGATTCTCAGCCAACAAGGTGTCGTCGTTTTGACATCCTGTCGAATAAGATGAGACATTAGTGTATGAACCACGGTCTAATATCATTTCACATACCTTCCATAGTTGCACCGACCGTCCTCTCAACAGGTAAGTCCACAGTGGGCGGGTGCGACGTAGATCCATCCGGATGGACCCATTCAACCCAGCTCGCGACTGAAAAAAGTTGCATTAGTATCAAACATGGATATCGCATGAATACGAACTCCATATGTCGTCTAGGGGACGTTTATACCATTCTACAACGGTATCCCAAGCCTTTTCCAACTCGTCCTCGGGAATGCTGTCGACCTCATAGCAGTAACACTCTCCCAGAAGATACTGTGGGACCTTCTTTTCATACAAGGTCCATTCTTGTGACATAAGAAACATTGGCGATCATCCCATAAAGAAGGAGTGAAAGCGATTGCGTACCTAGGGATTCGAGGTTCATCCGCTCCAGATTGGTTGGGCAGCGAGAACGGAAGTATAGTTAGGTTTAGGTTAGGTTTAGTTAGGGTTAGGTTTAGTTAGGTTAGTTAGGTTAGTTAGGTTTAGTTAGTTAGGTTAGGTTAGTTAGGTTAGGTTTAGGTTAGTTAGGTTAGGTTAGTTTAGTTAGGTTTAGGTTTAGTTAGGTTAGGTTTAGTTAGGTTTAGTTAGGGTTAGGTTTAGGTTAGTTAGTTAGGTTTAGTTAGTTTAGGTTAGGTTTAGTTAGTTAGGTTTAGTTTTAGTTAGGTTTAGGTTTAGTTAGGTTAGTTAGGTTAGGTTTAGTTAGGGTTAGTTAGGTTTAGTTAGGTTAGTTAGGTTTAGGTTTAGGTTAGGGTTAGTTAGGTTTAGTTAGTTTAGTTAGGTTTAGGTTTAGGTTTAGTTAGGTTAG
>JBBPPI010000377.1:0-18511 GCA_038091915.1 Leccinum griseonigrum | reverse complement strand
TATGTTCAGAGTGATTTCAGTGGAGAATTCTAGGTCAGTGACATATAATGCTGGTACCAGTTGATGAAGAAATGATATTTTCAGACAACTTAATATGAGCTTGTGCAATTATTATATTACAAGGCTCAATGTATTGTCATTGATATACAAGAAGGACAGTATGATGACACACTGTAGATAATCCTAGACTGAGATGAAGAAATTTGATCAGAGATTGACTTCAATGATCTATGACCAGGCAGAAATCAGTACCATTATCATCTTATGTTCAGAGTGATTTCAGTGGAGAATTCTAGGTCAGTGACATATAATGCTGGTACCAGTTGATGAAGAAATGATATTTTCAGACAACTTAATATGAGCTTGTGCAATTATTATATTACAAGGCTCGATGTATTGTCATTGATGTACAAGAAGGACAGTAGGATGACATACTGATGATACTGTAGATAATCCTAGACTGTGATGAAGAATGTTGATCAGAGATTGCCTTCAATGATCTATGACCAGGCAGAAATCAGTACCATTGTCATCATACTCTCTGAGTGATTTCAGCACAGAATTTTCAGTAATATATCATTAGTAGCAGCTGGTGAAGACATAATCACTGCTTATACAACTATGATATTTCAAGGTTCAATGTATTATCAATATGATTTCAGCTCGGACCGAATTCTAGGTCAGTGATACTATCAATCTCAGTATTGTGCTGGTACTAATTGATGTCACCTGAAATTCTCTCAAACTCTCAAAGTTTTGAATGATATTACACTAGCCACTCTGTGATATGAGTAACCTGCACGGGTAGCGAGTATGGGTACAGGACAGTTCCGTGTACCTTTCATTCATTGTTGTGGCATGGTCACCGTGGTCGCCAGTGCCAGCATGCCGCGTCATCATGTCGTCACATCACGGAGGCGCACTGGCACGTCACATTCATTGTCGCGTTGTCAAGTGGTTGTTGTTGCGTCGTCCTCATTGTCATGCCATGTCATGCCATTACATCATCCCCATCATGTTCGTGTTCGCGTTCGCGGTCGACGCCGCGTCGTTGTGCCATTGTCGTTAACAGTTGACAACAGCAGCAGCGTGCAGGAGCAACTGCATAACGCGCATTGTGTGCGTCGTGTGGTTGCTTCTGCACGCTGGGTGGGAGGACGAGGGGATGGGAGTGGCCCGGGGGATGGGGAGGACGAGCCTGGGACGAAGATGGTGGGCGTCGGTCGTCGCGTCCTGTCGTCGATGTCGCTTCGTCCGTCGACGTTCGCGCCGTTGTCGTGTCGTTCAAGTTGTGGTCGTGCCAGTCGACGCAGCGAGGCGTCATCGTCATTTTTGTCCGTTGTCTTCATCGCGATGTGGCATGCCGTCACGTCATTCGTCGTCGCGTCGCCTTCGTCCGTCGGAGTCAGAGTCTACGTCATAGTGTTGGTCGACGTGACGCGTGTCGTCGTCGTGTCGTCGAGTCCTGGCGTAACCGTTGCTCTCGTCGTCGTCGAGTGGTCGTCGCATCTGAGTTCGTATCGTTGACGAGCAGGGCGCTAAGCGCAGACCAACGGGTAAAACCCGTCAAGAGTGCAGATAACCCGCGCAGGTACTATGTAGGAAGAGGATGGGGATGGGGCAACAGCAACAGGGTCCGCATGCAGCAACAACATTGTGTGGTCACTTCTGCATGTTGAGGCGACGGGGTCGGAGACAAGGGTCGTTCGTCGTTTTCGCGTTGTCATGTCGTCCTCTTCGCGTCGGTAAGAGGACGGGGATGGACGAGGTTAGGGTGGGGGTAAGGTCATCGTCTTGTCGGCAAGAGGACAGGGAGGGACAGGAACGGGGACGAGGAAGGTGGTGGGGATAAGGAAGATGATGTCGTTGTCTTGTCAGAGAAAGGACAGGAAAGGACGACGACGTTGCGTCGTCGTCGTCATCTTGTCGGAGAGAACACGGGGGGAGGACCGGGACGTGGATGGAATATCATCGTCATCGTGTTCGTTGTGTAGTTGTAGTTGTCGTTGTAATCGTAGTCTTAGTCGAGTTGTTGTTGTTGTTGTTGCCGTCACATGTCACGGCGAGGAAGTGGAAGAGAGCGGGAAAGGAGAGAGAGAGATCGAGCGAGGGGAGTGAGGACGACCTACGGGTAATAACCGCGGTGGGTAAAACACCCGTGTCGGGTGCGGGTGCGGGTTGTGGTTGGGATACCCGGGGGTATGGCCGGGGAAGGTGGTGCCACTGTGGTGGGGGTGAGGACGACGACGCGTCGTCGTCTTGTCAGCAAGAGGACACTTTTGGAGGTGAAACAAACTCGAACTGGGAGGCGGTCTCAAGGCTTTCCCGACTTTCTGGTTCTCGAGAAGGGGCGGATAGCTGTGATTGAGACGAAGACGCAGACCCTGCTAATTGCATGACGACAGAGGACCGTGCAGGTGGCCTCGCCGATAACAGGTCTTGTGATGCTGACGAGTAGTGATGGCTTGGACCCATTCTTGACCGCGCGCCAGATTTCCGACGCTCAATGAAGTTGCTCCCAGTTCGAACATGGTTGGATGGCAGGTATTGCTCTGGAAGTTCAGGATTAGGCGGTATACCACCGTCTAAAACACTAGGTCGTCTTGGCTTGATCGTCTCGTTCGAAATTGTTCGTTCTGAAATCTTTCGTGGCTCGAACCCATTCGTCTGCTGCGACCCCGTACCTGCCACAGACTTCCAAGATTTCAGTATGGATTTGCGAATGCCTGGTTTCTCTGAAAGGTGAAGTATTTAGAAGAACAGCCGGTGAATTTGGTCGGGAGCCTGAAAGGGAAGGTCTTGTTGGGTGCAGTGAATACGGCAGTTCTTGATCGGACGGTAGCTGATCCAGATGCATTTTCCCATTCAAACTTCTCGGAAAGGGCAGTGTCATGTATGGGTCAGTCGGGGTGGACGGGAGGGGTGAAGTGGAAAGCTGATATGAAGTCCCTATAGGCTGCGGTGGAGGAAGAGCACCAGATGTTGATTTACTCCTGCGCCACAACTTCTTGAAGCCTTTCACGCTGACCAGCGGTGGAGTCGACTTGGTCGTTTTATCGCTTAGGTCCACTGTAGTTGATGAGTCAGCTGAAAAGCGACTCGAGGGAGTCATCGATGGAAAAAATGCCCCTGAGCCGTCCTCCATCGACGACACTGAAGGTCGTGAACTGGGAGGTTCATGAGACAATGTGTGCGCAGTGGGATCCCAGTAGCTTTGCACTGGTACCGTGTCAACTTCATAGACAGACGGATGTCGACTAAATGGATCTGGAGGGAGTGGGATCGGGGAGTCGGAGGCAAAGTTCATTTGGTGAGGAGAAGGGGAAGGAATTGCCGTAGAGTATATAGCTTGGTCGAGTTCTCGACGTCGTAGTTGGCTTTCCGTCGGTATAGTGGATGGAGAAAACGATGCGGATGCAGCCATGAACGCCTTCGGAGCACCGGTGGAGATGCCATTCAAAGCCAGTCTTGGCGGTGAAGGCGCAAGATTCGTAGGCCGCGGAGGAGAACCATTTGCTGTCTTGGTCACCGACGCATAAGGAATTGATGGCCATACATTAGGTGAGGGGCTTGAAGATGTACTTGTGGGGCCCATCAGACACAGCAAGAAGTGGGGAGGAATGATACGTACTCGGATGAGGTTGCTGCGCGCGACTGTGATGCAGTCGAAAGGTTGCGTTGGTGTGTCATCTTCGCATCCACATCCGAATTTGCTGTCTTCAATTGCTTAGGTGAAAATTGAGCAAGGGTCTAAATTCGCTCGTTAGGTTATATGTCGGTTAGCAATTTAATCACGACTACCTTCTCAATCTCATCTAGTTTCGCTTTCATGAGATATTGACTCCGCCGTCGGTCGTTCGGATCGTTTTCGTCGTACTGTATTAGACGTCAGTCTCGGAAGCGAGGAGAGGAGCGACTGCCAACCTCTTCATCATCGTCTCCCAGATCCAACCCAAGATCCAGGTCTTCGAACACGGTGCACACTCGTTTCTCTTCGCCAGGGCTTCGCGATCGCTGATACTCTTGCTCTAACTCAAGAGACGAGCCTTCCTTGTTGCGGAAATCCACGACGTCCGGCGTTCCCTCTATCACATTGGTCGTGGGTGATTTCGGAACCAGAACCAAGGGCGGGGGCATGGGTCGCTTCCCAACAGTGGAGGGTGTCGACTTCCGCTTGGATTCCATGGCGTCTGGAATCGATACACTGAGAGGGGGACGTGATACTCGTTGTATGATATTCGAACTTCATCGACATCATTGGCTTCATCATCCTCTTCTTGTCTCTGCTCAGGGACAGTGGCAGGCGATGTTGCGTCCAATGCGAGCTCTACCACGTTAGGATTATCATTCTTCCGTCTTATCCCGTCCGAATCAGCGTGAATATCCATCCAGGCCTCTGCGTCGGTACCAAATACATCCCCAAGTGGGTCACGTTCCGTAGAAGTCATGCATGCATCGGCATCGGCATCCGGAGATTCCGAGAGAGGTGCGTATGCTTCGTTATCGAATTGTTCCTCCTCATCAGAGTCTTCCTGAGACCGCAAGAACGGTGGTTTTTGCATTCTCTTCATTAGGTCATACGGAGCTCGCTTCTCGTCTGCTGAGCTGCTCGAGTCGAGAGTCCGTGGTTGAGAATCAGAACGATGAGTGGAACGGCTCTCCGGTCTTTTCATACGTCGACTTCGCGCCCATGGCTCATACCAAGTAGCTTTACGTCTGTCAATGTCAAATTCTACCTTGGCGAGGATTGGTATGATGGAAGTCGAGTTCAAGCCAGGTAGCTCGATACTAGAAAGTCCGTGATCTGACGAGGGGGAGGTGCCTGGCGTGACTGGTTCCGAAAGGGGCGACGAGGCATCCGCGGACTTGTCAGCAGAACGGGTATCTGAGACGGAAGACGCGGTCGAAGTGGAGGAAGGAGTGATTGGGTACGCGAGGGGATGTGGCTGCTCAGTCCGCGTCGGAGTAACCAAAGGCCGTAAGGACTGCGACAGGCCGCTGTGCTCCGCATTAAGACCCAAGCCTATAGGATGGGGGACGATACTGCGAGATAATGGGGCGACCTGCTCTCGTTCTGCGCGAAGAACTCTTGTCCAGATGCGTTTCCAAACTTCCTCTGACAACCTCGGGCCCGCTTCTTCTCCGCTGGTGTGGCCGAAGGACGGAGAAGAGAAGGGGATAGGACTGTTCTGCCTGCTCTGCGAAGATGTAGCCACGAGGTAAAGAACGATTCCGATGGTACTTGGTAAAGCATATTCCCTTGCGATGACGACTAACTGGGATTGCAGGGTAGACTGGAGCGCACGGGGAGGGACAGGAACGGGGACCCGAGGGACAAGGAAGGTGGTGGGGATAAGAAAGATGTCGTCGTCGTCTTGTCGGAGAGAACATGGGGGGAAGACCGGGACGTGGACGGAATATCATGGCCATCGTGTTCGTCGTTCGTGTTGTTGTGGTCGCAGTCGCAGTCTCAGTCGAGCTGTTGTTGTTGTTGCCGACATGTCAACGGCAAGGAAGAGGAAAAGAGCGGGCAAGGAGAAAGAGAGAGCGAGAGGGATAGGAGTGAGGACGACCTGCGGGTAATACCCGTGTCGGGTGCGGGTGCGGGTTGGGTTGGGGGTATAGCCATGTCATTCCAGAAAGAATATGATTCGATCACAGATGGGCTGCCTGGGACCAAAAGCATAGGACAGCGTGCCTGATTGGTACAGCACAAAATAGCGAAACGACCCCGCAGTGCAGATGCAGCACTGGTGGGTCCAGGATAAGCTATATATGTTGCGACTCGGGCTGCGTACCCTGCATTCTTACCCCGTTATCTAGACTGCCCAGGCGGCGAGTTGGAAGTTATTTGTCTGATGTTCGGCAATGGATGTTGCGTAACGTTTTGAAAAACGTTCAGCATCGATAGGCACCTTGAAGTCGTTCTAATCCTGCGAAGATGCTTTATCTTTTGCAACTTGCGGTGTCAAATCGAACAAAGCAGATCGCATTGACGCTGACCATGAACATGTCTGAGTCAAAGGTGGCGAGATCGAGAGTTGACTACGGGGCATTGAGCATCATAACGGGCCTGCCGGAATTTGAGGTTGTTCGTAACTAGCATATCTTAGATCACCGATCCGTGGAAAGGCGCGACTCTCATATTGGCAGAGTCAACTTGAAGCTTGTCTGGTATTCGACAAAACGTGACGGCACGGAATGAGTGTCTTGGTGTAACAATAAGCCGTGATCACAGTCTCGCGTTCTCGGGTGGCAATCTACATTCAAATATATTAGCACGGAGCTGATGACTCGTTACGAGACGGAGGAGACGCAGATACTGAATTATGGGGCATACTGCTACGGGGAAACAGCGTCGGGACTTTTTTTCGTGATAACGTCAAGGACCGCACCAGTTTAAACAATCAAAGGACGAAACAGAAGGAAACCACATAAATACACAAGTATGGTCGGCATCCGCGTCTCGAACACGGTACTTGACGGCGTGGAACGGGAAAGAGTCAGAGGAGGCGACAAACGGGTACCAGCACCAGGGCTGTACGATCTGTTCGACGCTGTCGTAGGCGGACGAGCGGCAGCGGCGTTTTTCCATGCAGACTGCTTTGCCCGTAGACCGAGGAGGAGCTTGCTTATCAGGTTCCGTATGTCTGGTAGATATCGATCGAGCGCGACCGGCGAGGGTTCGTCGCCCAGACAACTATCCAGTGTCAACCGGAGTTGGGCTGGTATTGTGTGCAGATCGCTGCAAGCACAGTGCGAACACTGCAACATATTACAACGCGGGCCGGATCAACAAGAGAGAGGATGGGATCAACAAGAGGATGGGGCCGTCCTCACTGAGTCGTCTATGCGCACGTCGTTGGGATGTATCCCTGGAAGGCTCCTACGACGGCGTTGAATTCGACGGCGAATTGGACGTAGCAATTGGAGACGTCGTCGGGTGTTGCTTGGGCGGAACCCAGCGGTACTAGAGGGCGGCTTCGAGGGCTTGCATGTCGCGGATGAGGTTGTGCACGATCGTCAGGACGTCTACGTGGGAACTAAGAGGGTGTCAACAAGGGATGCGATGGGTGCGAGGATGGCTCACGGGAGAGTAATGGACTGTCGGGTGGGAGTCGTGGCGTTGTCGTCATCATTGGTTGCATCGTCGTCACGTCGCCTCTTTGTGATAGTGTTGTCGGTCGACGCGATGGCCTGCGTCGCGTTCTTGCGTCAAACAAAGGTGAACTTGGGCATGATAGATACTACTGACCTGTAGTATGATTCTTGCGAACACATGATTGCACAACTCAACGGATGGTAAGTTGTCCAGCAGGTTCCACAACCGTTACATCCGCCGGCAACTGCGGCAGGGCGGGGTTCAGCCTCTGAATGAAGGCGACCTCCACGACGGCGCGGACCCAGTTCTCAGTAATACCATTGGTAATCAAAAAGAAATGGGCGTCTCCAGGGCTCAGCGTAACCGTGACACGGACGCGGATGTTAAAGCCTGTGTTGTCTGTGAAAGCGTGCGGGACTATGGTCTATGTCCGAAGAGGATGCTCGGGCTGTCTAATCTGCTTGCTCGTCCGTCTGACGCCCCTCTCCGAGGATTAGCGGACCACCGACACGCTTGGGCGACGATATACAGTAGAAGTAGGGGGCAGGTAATGGAGCGGGAGATAGCGGTTTCGAGCCTGCGAAAGCTCTCGTCAGGGGGCACCGCTACCCCGACCGCTGCCCGGAGTCCGAGGCCGTTCAGGGTACCAGCTTCCAATGTTACGCCCTATGCGGGGAGTTGGCCGGCTCGCAGGGGCGACGGGGGCATGCAAGGGGCGCGACCCCGGATGGATTGGTCGCAATTCGGGATGCACGAGTGGGGAGGGGGGATACTTCCTGCTCGAGGGAATGGGAGATGGAGGAAAGGGAAAGGTGATGCCCACAGGTGGTGCTGGCAGGCGAGACCCTTTCGGATTCCCGTCGGCACTTTGGCGCTGCCATGCGGAACCCACGGTGACAGCATTTCACCGTGGGATCCCTCTCTGCCATCCGAGTAGGATTCGAGTGACATAGAAGTCAAACCGGATCTGGAAGAACTAACAGCTGAGTCAACCGCACTCAAAGTTTGCTAGTCCCGCTAAGTACCTCGTCGTGAGGCACGGGTTGCCAGTGGCATCCCGACGTGGAAAATTCAACGACAGCGAACAGGCCAGATTTTCTCGGGATAGTAAACATAATAAACGAGGTTGGGGAGAGTTGTATTAGTGCTTAGAAATAATGAGAGAGAAGACGTATATACCATGGAAAGAGAATAGCCTGCTAACTGTAATTGATGTTGGATCGGAGGTAGACCACTCGGGGAGGGTGAACTCTGTCGCATCCTGGAACAATATGGTGATGTGGCTCCAGCCCTTGCGAACGAACGAACCTCTTCCGAGCAGGGGTCGATGAGGTCGGTGAGGTGGAATTGGGAGACGGGAAAATGTTTATCAATGAGCTCGATGTTGTGACCTATCCATCGTAACTCACGTAAAGGTAAAGAATGAGAAGAACCAACACCGGTGCCACCACGCCAATGTTAATCAACTGGCCAACGAGTTTCTGCGAAGGATTCTTGGTGCGGAGAGCGCGAAGATGGCTCACGGAGAGATGCGACACGATATTCCCATCGCGAAGCTACTTCGATTCCTGTGACACACGTCAGCTTGACCCCAAGTTGTAAAACTGCGAGTCAGGAACAATGCACGAGGATAGTCTAGGCGGCAACAAACTTTGTCGAGATGCGTCTGCTAATCGTTGGCCCGGAGGAAGGAAATGAAACAATGCCATATGAACTTGAAGTTGGGCACTATCGCCTCGGCGCGAGCGAGGGCAACAGTCACTGAGAATGTCCTTTTGAGTCGACGATCGCACGATTGGCAGCAGTTGTCACGGCGTGCGGGATTCTCCGAGTCCTAAGTTGACAATTTAGCGCTCACTGGCACGGCCGTGTCTTCAATTCCCTTGCCACATCTCGGGTTCAGGCTAGTTGTCATGGATAATAAATTAATGTTGTACATGGGTCTACTAGAACTGGTAATCTTCCGAGTCAGAATTTCCAGACTCATACATGGCTGCTATCAAATCATCTGAGTCTGAGCAATCCGAACCGTTGGAGCCCTCAGAGTCTGAGTCGGAATCAAGGGAATTGCTGCCGTCTTTTCCATCTGTATCCTGCATCGCCTCGTCAGACGCATTAGTAGTATAAGACAGCCCGAGATCATCTACATCCAGGACAGTAGTAGAGTCCTGCACGTCCTGTTAGTTAGTCAAAGATTCTTGAGATACGGCAGAGGACGTACGTCATGCTGGTCAATGGAAGGAATATAAGGGTTGATTTCCGACAATCTCTTGGTATGAGCATATGAATGCCCGACACCAAGGCCCCAATGGTAACGCATGAGCATGTCACGGTCCGCGAATCTTGTTCGAACCATAAGTTGGGCTGATGAGCGGAACACAAAATAATAGAGGCATCCATACCTGTTGATATGATAATATTTCCAATCGTCGGCATCGCGAGCAAGTTGAGATGCAGCGATGCGATCAGGATGTAGCCTTCCATCAGCAAACACTGGCATGAGATGGCAGGATCGAAGAACGTCCGCTGGATCAACAAATCCGAATGCATTTGTCAAATGCATTGGTACGAATTTCACCTTGTCGAGGATACAGTGTTCCCAGCCTATCACAGCGGGTGATTCCGGAGGCTCAAACCATCTTACCCACAGGAAATCCAGTCGTCTTGACTGATAATCTCGGGACCCCGGGCCAACGAATATAACGTTTGCATGATAAATGCCCAGCACGCGGGCATAAGTAAACGGATGGCGTTCTGAACCTGGATCAGGCTCGCCAGCTAACAACATAATGTCGCGGTGATCGGTTGAAGGATTTAGGGTGTCCGTCTCGCGACGGAGGTCGTAGGTGGTGTAATTGACGCGGCACAATGCGTGACGATACATGCGGTTTGCTTTGAAAACCACTTGGTTCAATGCTGAGATGGTATCATCCGCCATAGCAGAGCAACCCCATTCCTGCTCAGGCTGCATTTCGGAGCCTTGGTGGATCTCGCGAATTCGAGGCAAAATGTGTCCCTTCAGTTTGGCTAGAAAATCCTAAGGAGTTGCGTCAGATAAGCCCTCGGTATTGGCGGATAAGAATCCACCTTTGCAGCTAGGTCACCGGAATGCCTTCCCACAAAAGACAGTATGTCCTCTGGATTATTCTGAGATTGACCAATGACGTGATGCTGTTCGGGCATGTTCGGAGTTAAATCATCTGCTCTCAATGCTTCTCTTTGCATGCGGATGCGGCGAATGCGGACCTGGCGTCGTTCGATGGAAGCTAACTGGGGGACAAATGCCCTATGACTGGTTCTGGCAAACCGCGCCTTGCTGGTACGATGCTCAAGCTCGCCCTGGCATCCAACGATGAGTGTAAGTAACAGCAGAGATATCTGAGAACACGACAGTACGTACAAGCTGAGTTGAATATGAATCCGTGGTCCCGTAGAGTCTAATCTGGGTGGCATAATCTCCCAGGGCATGTAATTTGTATGTTTGAAGATTAAACACCTTCGGCTGGCGACCTGCCGTAGACGACGAGCTTTTGTTCTGTGGAACATCTCCTCGCTTCAAACTATCACGAGCCTGGCGTCTTCGGCGACCCTCTGCTTCACGGTGCAGTTCCTTCGTTGAGAACGCAGGGCATGTCACCGCGACGAATTTACGAAGTTTATCGCCAAGGGATTGTGTGACAGCGTCCAGAATTTGCAGCGTTTCATCCGTGTGCATCCGTAACTTTGCCAACCCATGCCAATACGCGAGGATAAAGAGAAGCTCTTGTACTTGATGATTGTGTGGCTCAGGAAGAAGACAGATGAAAACAGGAATGGCACACTTCATAGCATTAGAAGATAGCAAGTAGAAGTAGAAGTTGTCTGCAGCGCTCACCTGCAATAAGTCTTCGAAGTCACGGGCTGTCATTCTCTTCAACTCGGATACATTCCGCCTAAAACGCCTTATTCCAGCACGCCCGAAAGCGGGAATTTGACGGTATCTGGTCTACGTTGAGCGATAGATTGGGGAATGCTACCACTATACTTACCGCCGATCAACCTCCACAAGTTTGTCGCCCTTCAAAGTATCTAAGATTCTCAGCAAGTGAATAAACACCGCTTTCCAAACACCAAGCTCAAACTCGTGTAGAAGATCAACAACGAGCATTGAGAAAAAGTCAAATCCCAGGCGACGAAGCCTCTCAGAAAAGGCATTCTGAATGAATGAAGCAGCGTGAGCAGGGCAAGTGGCACAGAAATGAGGAATCACCTTGGTTGGAACAATAGATTCTTCTTTGAGAAGAGCTTCGACCTGCGGTGTGTCGACGACATAATGCTGTTCGTAGATAAGGCGTCGTGCGGCAAAGATTTTGTCGCGTCTGTCCTGAGAGTCCTTGCGCGTCAGTATTCGTCGTTGGAGTATATCTTTCGCTGTTGCTAGATTCCCTATCCTGTGTTTCGGAATGGTACAACGCGGGCAGGGACACGCCCCAAGGTTGCGTATATTTGCGATCAACACCCTAATCGTTGAGTGAGTCATAGTGATACCTGTAATCGCTATCAACGCACTTTTCCGGATAATCTGCAGAATACGTAAAAATCCGGGGGAAAAGCCGCCGTTCAACGTCATCAGTACATTTCACGACAACACCATGTTCATAAGCATGAATGAATTCATCATCCAGAATCTCTGACCACTGTCCATGGAAAAATTCCCTATGACAATGCGTGAAAAACGAGTCGCTAGGGAGTTTGTCCCCGGCATAATCCGATGCGAAGTCTTTGAAGTCGTCTGGCAGCTGTTGTGTTCCGATCAGAGCTCAAGGCAAAGCATCCTGGTGAAGTATATCCACTTACAGTTTGAAAATAAGCAACGTGGTTGCATAGATGAGCGGACGGCTTGCTCCTGTCGTACTTGGAGTTATTTCCAAAAAACACGTACAATGGCCACAGTTTTGCGTCACCAAATGACGTTAACTGCGTCGCATCCGACCAAAACATGAGCGCAACGATTCGTCTTGGTAGATTGCATCCAGGCGCAGTTTCCATTTGCTGAAGCTGATGATGTGCTTCAAGAAAAGCTTGAGAGGTAAACAGTTCGCCGTGTACTCCAATGTCTCGAGCTTGATGTGGAGGGTGCCAACGCAGTTCATATGGTTCGTAATAAAAGCGGTGGTGGTCAGTAGAATCCAGGATCTTCTCTCGCATAACGGATATCAACGAACGGCAGTAGAGAGAGCATTTGAAATCTTTTGGTCCTGGATGTGCACAGCGTCGCGGAAATGGCACAGAAATAGTCACGTCCCTCTTCCTCCACCCAGCATCGTTATTCATCCACTCGGCATGGGGCAAGATAGCCGTAGAGTCGTTTGGGTTGGTGAAAGGAACGGTCTGAGAGCTGCAATCACCAAATGCCGCAATGTATCCCAGTTCGCGATCGACGACTGTCCAATTGGTGTTCCGAATATCGTCGGGCTGAAAGTCCGAGCTCCCAACGATGTCGAGGAGACTTTTGAAGTCTCGCCTTGACTTCGTTCCGCCTTGGTTCCAGTACCAATCTCCGAGGCGAAAAGAGTTTTCATTCGGGTATGGGCGAAAGAAATTCTCTGAGCTAGGAGTTTCACCAGCAATAGTATGAGTTAACGTTTGACTTCGGTAGTGTAGCGACTCAGTATCCTCAGGATCGTGTACAGGAAGTGTTTTGCTGTTGTACACTCGGAACAAACCAAATGAGTTCCGTTGAGTCCTGAACGTCTGGTGACGGACTTGAGGCTGAGCAGATCCTTGCTGTGCCGACAACTCGGAACAAGCCGGCGAGACAGATCGAGTTCGCGGAGGGGTTGGTGGCGTTGGTGGTGTGGGGGTGATGGCCTGAAGAACCTCGGGAGGAGGGAGAGGGAGAGGGAGCTCAGGTAGCGTGTCCCGGAACCGTTGTGGAAGTTGCCTGTTCGGTCGACGGGCCCTCCGGAGCGACAGAGGGAGTGAATCATCCACCTGTGAAATCTCCTGACTGGTCTGAGCTGGGTGTCCTTCATTTCGAGTAACCTGGGCGAAAGCATTGACTTTACCCCGTGATAAAAGTTGAAAAGGAAATGTGCGTACCGCAACATGATCCGAGTCATCAGTTCCTACAACATTTCTTATGTGGTCAACAGCGGCGCATCGAGCACCTTCTAAGTGGAAATTGTGAACTTGCACTGATGTAGTATCCGAATCTGTACCACCGGAAGGCCCAGGACAGGATTCCAAGTCGGGGGCAGGAACTTGAACACGACGCTTCTTTCGAAGGGTTTCTTGTGCACGTGCCAGCACATCAGACAACCGTTTCTTGCCTGCTTGGCAGCCTTTAGAATGTTTCGTGTAGGAGGAGGACTGTGTAAAGGAACGACCACAGACACAAACTTGAAGAGTTGCCTGGTTTAGCGCTGACATGCCAGTTTGCGAAATCTGACTATTACTATGAGTATTACGGTACGCCGTGCCTCACGAAAACCAAGTGAGGTCTCGTGACCAGGCGTTTTCCCGCATTCTCAGCTCACTGTGCATGAAACTTTCAAGTTGATTGAGTGCTTCTTTTTCTCTAGCAGACAAAATATTTTGAACAGGGCAGCACCGCGTAATTATTTTATTGCCACTGCAAACAGCACGTGCATGGAGTGTAGTGACTAGATAGGCGATAGAAATGATGAAAGGGTGAGCCCGCGGGTAGTGACGTGGATGGCAGGGTTGGCTCGAGACAACCCAGGCGATACCCACCTCGCTCACGACGGCTAGATCTATATCTTGGATCATCGCGATAGCAGTCCCTGTCATCTGTCATCTGGTCGTCGGAGTAATACGGTGAACGCGGGTGCCGGTGTCATCGATCCCGGTACCGACCTCCATACGGATACGGGTCCCGATGATGATAACTCCTAGGGGGAGAACGCGAAGCTTCACGACTACGCGAAGGACGCGCAGGACTGTGTGTACGAATGGAAGGAGATACTCGAACACGATCTCTGTGTCGTCGGTATGAGCTGGTTCACGATTGTTCTGTATCATCGCCGTCGTCTGGAGCTCAAACGAATTGAGCTTCGCACCCTCTGCACCGTGAGCCTAGAGTGAGATGGCGAGCATGTTGATCCCGTTGTGGTCCGGGATACCTTGTGCTGGGGTAGCGCAAGCGTGAGCGCGTGGGGGCGGAGAAAAAGAAAAAGAAATGTACTTATGGACTGGGAAGTAGACCTGAGGACCCGATGTGGTTCACTGCATGGTACATCAGAACCGATGGCGAGCGCGAGCCGACGAAGAGGGGTGGTACGTACCATACTTGCCCATCTGGTATCCGTTGGCGTAGAACTGAGCGGTGGGCGTATGCAAGCGAGTGTGCGAGGGCGCGTGTGCAGACCTGTTCGACGCAAAGGCAGTTGGGTATGCTTACAGGGGTGGCCGACGCGTTTGACGCGGGTGGTGACGAGTGGCAAAGGTGGGCGTCGAGAGACGCTCGTTGCTGCATCGGATGAAGTTTTCTGTCAAGGATCAATTCCACTGCGCCTGTTGAAACTTCAAATGTTGTAGCTCGCCGTCCTTTGCGTCGAATTGCTGGGGGAGGGATACTTGCGTGTGTTCAGTGCGGAAGATTCGCCATATATGAATCATCAGTGTGTCAACCCTTTTGATATACTTGCTAGCTCCTCCCGAGCAATAGTCTCAGCTGTGATATGTTGCGCAAGGTCAGGATGATCCTTGTTCAACGCGGGGAGGAGTAACGGCAAGACGGCTAACCTATGACAAAGACGCCTTGGTGAACTCCTCTGAGGAATGAGTGACGAAACCATTGAAAAGGTTGACGGTGAATGTATGATACCCCGAACTATCAATGGCGTCATTAGAAAGCGTACAACATGACTCCCCGAACCTGGAGGACGAGACTCGTTAGCGAAAAGGACGACGACGCAACACGCGATCGAAGCGCTGGCTAGTACTCACCGGCACCCATCGCCTCGATCGCCGACCAGAATGGCTCCTCCAGCGCCACATGAGCGTCCAAGCGTCCGCATGTCCGCCGCAATGGTGATTGACGCCAGGTTGACGTACGGGAGCACGACCGGCGGACCTTCGTTCAGCGTACGAAAGTGTGGGTCCATCCCGCGCACGGTTTCTTGTTTCGTGATGGCCTTCAAGGGTGCCACTCATCATCAAGGGGAGGCGGGTATAGTCGTTGTGTGCAATTACGGATTTTAACAAGAGATGGAGATCGCCTGCGGGATGGGGAGGGAACGTGGGGGTAAGGTGTATGCCACTAGTACTGAGTGGCTGGTCTCGCTTATATAATTTGTTGACTACTATATATGTGGTTAGTCAGGCTGCGAGTGAGCTATCCACTCATTCGGGAAGGCTCCGAAGTCGCCTCTGGGGGGCCAACTCCCTGATTGGTAAACGGACTCGGATGGTCGGGGTAGCGCACGATCAGATAATATTGACGTGAGGGACTCATCGGAGAAGATGTACATGTGAAACTAATAGCTGATGCCAAGTCACGATCAGACAAGGTTCGCGAATTTGACCTGTTTATTGCCTAAATCGAACACTGTGTAGACGCTCTTTAGAAAAACGCTACCGAGGGTCCAGAATGCTGTTTTTGTGATTCGGACGAAGGAGTTCGGTACTCGGTCAGCATGGAGCAACTGAAAACGACCTTTGGAAGACGAGGACATTGGAAGCTCACCGCGTTTGCCCAGCCAGCGATGCCGCTGAAACAGTCACGCGAACCAGTCCAAAGCGGTCCCTGATTGAAGATAGAGGCAGGGACCTTGAACGACCTACCGCCGCCAAAGGAGAAGCTTATCGACGGGAAATTGTTACATGGAACTGTAGGACGTACGATGGAACCGAGATATCGAATTGGAATTCATTGGAGGGGGACTCACAGCTATAAAACCCATGGCCGATGCTCTTTCCACTGAGGGCCAAGTGCAGAGTGGCAACTTGCGTCTGATCACCAATGATCATGTTGGCACCGGTATCGATGACAGCGGCTACATATTTCAAGATCGTCCGATGGTGACTTCCTGCAATTTCTTGTATATTCACCTGCCAGTATCCCTGGTGCGAGGGAGTTCAACAGCATAAGCTCACGTCTGCGTCCACTCAGTACTTCAGCTCACCTCTTCGGTCACGGGTGTATAGATGATGTTACCTGAATACAGGGCTCCGTTCGTTCCACCAAGGTACAACTTGCCTCCATCAGAGGTGAGCTTGATCGAGAATACTGGTTCGATGACCTTTCCTTTATATACGAGTGTTTCGAAAACGGGGCTGGCAGGATAAACTGATATTGACTGGAAGGCCATTTCCAGCATACCATCTGGAGGGGAATCCATCCTACTGTATTGATCGCCCAAGACAACGGCTTTATCACCAAACTCAATGTCGAATTCCGAACCCATGGCTTCGGCCGTGCTCGACGAAGCAGGGTCCCAGCGGGCCTGTCCTGAGCAACCGGAGCAAGTGGGCCCCGGAAGGAAGAGATCACTACGTGGGAATCAGCAAATAAGTTGCGAGGGTTTGATGGAATGTACCCACCTAGAACCAGTGTCGATTTGAACTGAAATGGAGGTCAGGTCAACGTATACCAGGAATACAAAGAGAAACATACCAGTAAAAGATTTGGGAGGGGTACCAATTGCAACTTGGTGCAATACCAGGCGTGGTATTTATTACTTGTCAAGGTTGTGGCAACAGCGCACTTCTTCGAGTTTAGAAGCTCCGTCCCTTTCACGGCAAGAGAGTGGGACGTGCTCGTATTTCTCTCATAATTTTAGAGGCCGCGGAGTATTTTGCTATAGAAATGGCTCTTGAACGAAGGGTAATGTAGGTTGAGCCTTGAGCGTACGCATCGACTGATTCGACATGAGATTCGAGTGCATCGAAATCCACGGTGTTGTCAAGCTTCCACCGCGGAGAGTGTTTGGTAAGTGGTATCGTCGTCCCATTTGTTTCCCGGTCAAGCTCAATCGTTGCGACTGTCGAGCCAACCGCTGCAAGGATGATTGTAGGGATTGTGAGGCGCATTCAGAACAGAGGTAGGAATCGACTGACCGGCATTCGACGACGGTAATAACCCTTGATTCACTGGCACCTGTGCATCGTGGGTAAGAACTGACTCGTCTGATACTATATAAATCATGTTTGAGGTAGAAAATTCGAAACAATACTGGCGTATTGCGGTCAGATCACCGTGACAGTGAGATGAAACTGACGAATGATAACGAGCCTTTGAAGCTTCACAAAATACCTGGCATTGTCTTCTAGACGTGTCGACTGGTGCCAATGATTCCGCCCGCGTTGAAACCGCCCCGTTCTTGTCGTGCGCCACTACTAGTATCGGTGCGTCCTGAAAGTTGCCCGAAGTCCACTGGCACCGCCGCGTCGGACTCATGGGTGCTGCCGCCCGGGAGCTCAGTCGACGGCTCAGCATGGACGATCGATGTTTCAAGGAGTCCGGTTGTTCGATTCAGCCCGTGCAATTAGTTACTCGGGAAAAGCCGACAGAGTCGGCCCCAACCTTGCTTGTGGATCCGCTGGAACAACAAGGGTGAAAGGCAGAGTGACTCAGATCAAGGGAACCACCATACAATTATGAAAAAAGGTCACCTGCTGCGTCGCCGACGCTATTCGGTTGGAAAAACGTGAAACGAATGTCGATTCGGCAGAGCAGTCCCCGAACGCGAGCGCGAATGAAGACCACGATAGCCCGTCCCTTTCGCACCAGACCGAAAACCTGATGTGGTCCTTCATCCTGACACAGGTTTAGCGAAGGACGAAACCGGAGTTCATCACATTACCCATCCTCCTGTCTATACTCGCGTCAAGCCAATGCTCTGGAAGGTTTGGAGGAAGGCGGTTCCCATTGAGCCAATGATCGGGTGACGATCATTCAAACGGAGAGAACCAGAGCCAGATAGTGTAACGCACCCAACTGCCAATAACTCCCGCATACACCTGTACCGATTACAGATCACAAGGTCAAACCATCCCAGCCGCGTTGGTCGATATAGCCTGAGCAACACCTCCGCGGAAATCACCTGTTAATCGTCAAATGAGATTATAGTATCGCGTCTGGGAATCTAGTCTCAGTTACGACCTAAAATGATAATATTACAACCAAGTTAACGTGAACGATCTGACCGTGTGGGTGCCGCATCCCTCGCCGAGTTTTGGTGTTACGGGTTTCCGAGTCGAGACTATCGAGTTGTAGACGCCACACGAGTATGATCCAGACGACCGGATTCGTCTACCATACATAGTATGCCTGTGAAACATCAGCAAAACCAGGATTTTGCCATAGTTGTCATAGTTGTCATAGTAATGCATAGTTACCCATAGTTTATTCATAGCTGACATAGTGCCATAGTTGACATAGTCTGCATAGACTGTGATAGTGTA
>JBBPPI010000376.1:0-18558 GCA_038091915.1 Leccinum griseonigrum | reverse complement strand
CTCACAGTGAACTCCAGGTCTGTAGCTCGCTTTACTTCGCTCAATATCATCTTTGGTTACTCACAGTGAACTCCAGTGTGACCTAGAGTCCCTATTCAGTGGTTATCCCACACCCACAAGCTTTCTGTGCTTATCAGATCTTCCCTGATTTTTCCACATTTTTGCGATTCTATTTGAGTGAGATATGATATTTTCTTTAAAAGTACCCCCCAAGATGACATATAACCCGGAATCGACTATATCTTTAGTGTTTAAGGACGGAATTATGTAACTACTGGCATGCATGCAGGATAGGGGTCACCCCAAGCCACATTCCCACGCTATCTGGTACCTCGTAATAGGCTTTCACAGTGCATATTATTGATATAGACATACTTCTTAAAACAATCATATCGTAACACACCCTGAACCAATTTACATTTCATTTACGCCTGTCCCACCAGTGACTCACAAGTGTACTATGCGATAGGTCATGAGTTTGCATTGCCACAACATGCCAATGAGAATATCGCTGTCTACTCCAGCTCAGAATCAAATCCAATATTTATTGGAGAATTATTCCACATACTATGCCAATGGGATGATTGCATTGATATTCAAGTAATTCTATCTTTGACCTATCATACTCTCAACACACCTCCATTTGTACTTCGTATTCCTGAATACTGGTTTGGATTTAGCTCCAAACAATGGCTCCAATGTAAGATGTACCCAGTGCTTTGTAGGCCCCCATCCCATTTACATTATCTTTTTGATTCCCACTCTAATTTTGCATCTCCTCGAGATACAGTATCACCCTGCCCTCAACTTGGAGCAGTATCCCAATTATCTGGATACGTGAATTTAGTACCTATTTATTTATACGGATCACATTTTTCATTGTAAATACTACTGAGTTGGTGACCCAATGCACTAACAGCTGAGGCAGCTTGCAGTGTGTGTGCTCCACAGACTAATTTCCAGGTGCAGACACACTCCCACCCCCATTCTTGCTAACATGCACTGAAGGCAACGGAGGAGATCATCAGTTCAGATATACTGTGACACTCTCGATCAGTATTTGTGTTACTTTGATTGCAGGGCACTTGCTGTGCATATTTCTTTTCTCTACACTCTCTTGATGCTGACAAGTTTCCGACACCGTCACAGGTGGCCTCAAAATCCATCGGCTTGCGGGTAGTGCTCATCACGACCTCGATCAACACCATCACCTCACCCTCATCGTTAGTGTTTTAAGGTCTGGTCCAGTCTAGTCGATGGAGCGCACGTGACTGTATAGTTTACTCATTATGGGCACAGCGGCGCTCGAGGAGTGGTTGAACCAATCTGGAGATGACGCTGCTGGGGAAGGATACCAGCTTGCACTTGAGCAGGTCTGATGGAAGGGTTGGACAATTTGTTTGCAAAGATCCTTGCTGAAATGAGTAGTCCATCTGAGCCATTTATCCATATCAAATCCGAGTCCTAGGTCTTATAGTAAGAACCTTAGATTCTAGAGGGGTTCAGGGAGTGATAAGCTATGAAATCTCACTGTCAAGGTAAATAAAGATCACTATCGGCAAAGAGTCACAAGGGAAGGCTAGAGGCTGTCAATAAAAACAAGGTACCAAACGCAATCCCAAACTTACACAGTAATAGTAACCAATGTTTCCACATTCCTCGAGAGTACCGCCAATGGCTTTGTAGAGTTCTCCAACCTGATCCCCCAATCTCTGAAGATGTAGGCCGAACTAAAGTGAGTGATACCGCAGTGCCCCTCAGCTTGCTATTTTGGAGTTAGACTCCTTGGGCATCATGTGAATGAAGATTTGTAACTTACCGCTAGCTGGACTTTTAAGATTTCCATGTGCTTCTTCCACAATGTGATGATCAGTTCGCAAATCTTGGTTCACTTCGGGATGTCTGATTCTCGAAGGTCATCTCGAAGCACCAGAAGCAAGTCCCTCAATGCCTGTTGCTCGATCACATTCAAGCTCTAGAAAATAAATCATGTCATGACAACAAAAGCACTGGAAAGCCACTGATCTCATCGTCTTCGACTATGAAATGGAGAAGAGCGTCTTTGAACTTATCCTGGGTGAACTGTGGCCGTGCTGGTGATTGGCGTACAACTTATTTGCATTTGTTTGTACCCCCACTGTACTATATAAACAAACCAGGAGGAAAAAATTTTTTAACCCTCCCTTTCTTCCCTCCACCACTCACCATCCATTCACATTCACTCACCACTCACCACTCACCACCCACCACCCACCATCCACCACCCACCACCCACCTCTCACCACTAAGGTATGTTTAATGTTGTTTTACCTGAGACACTATGAGATTCTCAAAGACTATGACATACTATAATAGCAGTCTACATGGACCCTCTCTATGAAAACTATGAGTGCTATGAATGCTATGGAGTACTACTGTCCAGTAACATCTGGTTTTGCTGATTGGCACGAACCTGTTCATCAAACCCGTCCTTCAAAAACAATGCCTCATTAATCAACTCCTTGGCTTCAATTTGATTCTTCTCTGCTGTGCATTGGGGCCCAATGTCATAGAACCACGGCACAACTTGACAAGACTTCACCTTGATAGTCGACCACCAGGTCATCAGTGCCTCCCAAAGCTAAGGATCATGGAACTAGAACTTCAACTTCAACTTCAACTTAAAAGTGTTGCTGCAGCCAGCTAACTCCAAGAGCATAGTTTGGCTTCCCTGTAAACAAGAGTTCACGAGAATACTGAAGAAGAGCCTGAGTGGCGAAGGGTGGTAGTAAATCAACACAGAGTTCAGTGATTGTTGTGTCTTTTTTCTGCTTCTGCACAGTATCACTTGATGAAACATTGAAGCTGAACCATGGGAGGGATCTGTGTGCAAGATAAATTAAGAGATAGATGGCTGACTTGATTACCAAGATCACGATTTAAAGAAGAGAAAGCACTACACATTGCCAAGATAGAAGAGCAACTACGGAGTGGGACATAATGATGAGTGTAGGTTTGTGGGTCCCTATAAAGCTGTGTGAGGCGTCGGAGAGGATGAATATGTTGTATTTATAGATAGTGGCTGTCCACTGGACTTGAGAAAGTTATCCAATGTGGGATCCAAATCCTCGAACACGACGAAAAACTAGTCATATTCCATTCCCGATGAGGTGATATTGGGAACACCTTCAATCCCATGTAGTTGATCCAGGATGTAGTGTTCACATTCTCAGGGATTGAGTACTGATCTTGATGAGGACGACTGGATAACCACTGACTAAATCGCTGCCCAAAACATTGGCAAGCCTATCAGACTAGAAAACTATGGAGGAAATATCACAGACTATCTCCACCACTCATGACAGGATCTTCGCCTCTCACCTCTTTATTGCCTATACCTTCGGAATGCTCAGATCAGGATACTATACAATGTTCTGTTCTTCTAGAACAGGAACAGGAAGAAGGGTTTCAGGATACCGCCAAAACTCCTTCCTCAGAGTTATCAGATCTAGACTTGGATCTAGATAAATCAAATGGAGATGCAGATTTGGAACCGGACACAGATTGGTCTTTCATTTTTGAGTTCTCGTTAGCTGATTCTCTTGATTCTTTTGAACAGAACCTTCTCTCGCAGCTTTATCTCTAGATGATCACAATGGCCAATTTAACCCCCGGGCCCGCCGAGAAGTTCAAACTTGACAACTTCACTCTGTCTTCCTATCTCATTGGTGCATCCAACTATACGGGCTATGGCCCTTAGAGATTCCATGGAGATGCTTGATGGCTGGAAATTTATTTCTGGCACACATGAATACTCTGCCATGACGACCAACAATACTCACACCACCTGGATTACATTTGATCGAAATGTCAACAGATTCCTTTACATACTCGTTGCTTTAGATTTGCAACAGAACCTTTCCTGTAGGTGGGACTACGTTCCCAGAGCTGCGGATGCAAACACTAACCCTCTGGTTACCACCGACACTCATCCCTCATTTGCTAGATGCAACTGGCTCCATCTGGAGTCCATATATGGAAAGAAAGTTTGATGGAAATCCAATGTTGTCTTCTCTTGGCAAATTCATGTCGCTTCTGAAACAGCTTCAGAATGCAGGTCTTGCATTTCAAGACCCTTTCCCAGGACTTCTTCTCCTGTCCCGTCTTCCTCCTTCCTTCAACACCATGGTCCACACAACGGCTCATGCCATCACCGATCCCATCAACTTCACTATTGACAACCTCCTTTCCCAAATCACTTCAGAGATTAACATGCAGGGATCTGGTCTCGTCTCTTGTAATCAAAGAGGATCTTTGGCACAATGTATCTACTCTGAACCCGGTACTTCTTCCTCTGCCCACAGGACTGCTGTCATCCAATGCGACCTCAGTACCAGTGAGTATTCTGGGAGACACTTGACCCCTATTTGGTTGCCTCTCATTGTGCCCTGACGAGGTCTTGTGAAAGGGAAGGGGGATGCTTTGCGAGACATTGTTGGTGGTGAGCAGACTCTATCCGTCACTCAAGACCTCAGCGCTCACGTTCTGCAAGGCAGATTGAGGCGTACAGAGGCCACACTATTATGCCTGACTGACGACACGCCACTCCTAAATTCTGTTCATGCTTATCCTCAAGACGTGCAGACCCTTCAGTGAGGCTGGTTCCTCTTCCGGGTCGTTAATCTCTTACCTCCAAGCAACTCTATTCCAGAGAAAGAGTTCATAGGGAAAAATCGAAGTCGTAGAAAGCTGAGAAATAGGCGTATTGTATGCTACCTTGAGCAGATTTTTTCACAGGTCGGTCATCGTTCGACATGACTCGAGTTTTGTGTACTGATACAACAAAATAGGCTTGGAAATCACTCGTTACTCATCTCCGATGTAAAATGAATACAGAGCGCTTACCATGGCGTTTGCACCAGAAATATTCAAGGTGATCTTTATAAAGTCGAGATGTACACACCCAAGCAAGCATGGCCGTGTATCAGATCTTCCAGTTTTCACTGCCTGGTATGCTTTTCGAAGCTCGTTGTTTATCTTGGCGCTGATTCCCCTCCAGTATCAAGCCAAGGTCTACTCGGATTCTCTTGAAGCCTCATGTCGACAGTCTCGTCGCCAACTTTGCCTTTCTGTCAATTCCAGGTTGTCTGTTCACCCGTCTGGATGATGAGACAACATCTCCGCAAGAACTTGACGAGGCACTCAAATGCGGTGGCAATGGCTCCCGACGATTCCAAGCTTTCAGTCCGTCTGCGACCCGATGCTGATAACAGGAGTCGAACCAGTAGATGCAGCATGTGTGCCGGTGAATCCATCAGTCCCCCTGCTCTTTGATCCTATCTGCACTCGGATCCGCCTTGTGCACCTCAGGCTACTGCCCTTATTGCTGAGCGGGACACAAAAGGCACAGGACGTGGCATCTCATACCGACCCGCAACGTGCGGACTTCTTTCATGGAGAGAACAGTTCCAGGTGTGTGGTTTGATCAATGTGGTTCAGGAGAACGACTTCTGACCTTTCAGATAGACCAGAGCCCCAGCACCCTCAACTGCACGAACAAATTCACCCTCATTGTACTGGCACACTCTCCTGCCGTCACACGCGCATGACCCTGTTGGTACCATTGGTAATGCATGTGGACAAACCCTGACTTGGAATTGGAACAACAGGATCTTGTGACCTGCGACAAGCAATGCAAATGCTATTGAGGTGGATGACGAGTGCTATGGTGCAGACGACCCTGTCTAAATCTGGAGGATATTGGTTCTTCCGGGACAGCTTGCGAGAGAGCGAAGTGCGCTCACTTACTACATTCATTCTCGGTGTAGGGAAGCTGTCGAACCTGGCAGCTGAGCCATCTGATTGTATGACCTGAGGTCAGTGAGCCTGGATGAATTTGTACGAGTTTCCAAAGGTATGTTTGCATCTGATGTTGCCGAGATCACTTGACAATGCGAATTCTCCAGGAGAAATCGATACCTATGTACATTGCCCTCTTGCACGGCTTCAATACATTTCGATGTCGTCTCTGCCCGGTTGGCAGATTCGCACAGTTTCGTTCTTGTCTTACAAGTTGACACGGAAACATTATGAACCCTTTACCAGCAAGCAGGAACAGCCGTGTACAAATTCGAGGACATGGAGGTTTCGGTCGACGGCTTGCAGTGGAACATGTACTCGGGATTCCTGCTACAGACGGTCAGATACCAGGGATGTGGAGCAACGTGGTATGAAACGAGAGTGGTGTTTGTCATTATTCTACTTTGTCTTGGGACCAAAGGTTGGTCCTCATTGGATTTCAGTTCAAGCTTGGTACTAAAGTCATTCCGTCTAGTGGTGAACACAGTGACCAATGGTATCATGGGATTTTTGGAAAAGGACGAGGCAGTTTGATATATGAAATTTGGGCTGCCTGCCAAGAAGAGTTTTACAATGTTGCCTATGGCTGGCATCTGCAAATTCCATCCTGGTAACTAAAGCCACGACACTAAAATTATATCTCTAGATATCTCGCTCAGAATCAGAGTGATCGCATATGGTATCAATGATCAAAATTGAAATTAACGACTCTCTTCATGAACAGCTAACTCCAAGACGTCTTTGACGAAAAACCTACTCGTGAAGAACAGTCCATCGCAACAACCACCTTAACTGACAAGAGCGGACCGTCTCCACTTGTCGAGTCTGCCGTCGTCCATACATCAATGGGAGACATCTACATGACCCTTCAAACCACCCCTTCGGCTCACTCAACCGACCACTTTCAAGTTCCCTTGCTGATGCACATGTTCTGCCTTTGCCCTTGCGCTTAACACCCGCCACACCACACTTTCAACCTGAGGAAGAGGACTTGGAGGATGAGGACAAGAGGGAACTGTTTCCGTTCTGAGCCCCGCGGGGTCTCTGTCCTCATTCTTGGTCGCGCAGGGGCCCCAGCCAGAACTGTTTGATGTACTCCAGTGATTCTGCCAATCCGCTTCACATGAACAAGTGAAGGTTAGTAGTATTTGTTTGTGCCACTGATATTGCTCGCAATGGTACTCATTAGGTGAGGCGCATCTTTTGGTCCAAGGTGCATGCCTGGGTTGCCCTCACTGGCACTAGCACACTCCATGCATTTTGCACATGTTTGGGATTCCTATGTTGTCGAAGGGATTTGTGCATGGCATAATGTTGGCAACATATGAAAATTTTCCATGCTTCACACTATTCATGTGATTTTTTTTCGTAAAATTGGATGGTACAAGATATTTGAACTTGCTGGTACAGTGATGATACAAAGGTTAACACCAGATCCAGTGATAACTTAATGAAAATATATGAGCTTGGAGCCAAAATAATGATAATATATGAACTTGGAAATATGTTGAGATTCAAAGCATAACACCAGATCTAGTGACAACATGGTGATATTTGATGATAACCCTTGAGCTTGGGGTCAAAATAATGAGATTCAAATGATGTCATCTGATCACACAGAATCAGAGTGATATTTAAATGATGATGTCTGAGCTTCATGGAAAATGATGCTGTTCAAAAGATAATACCTGATCTAGTGATAAAATGTCTGCCCAGAGCTATAATACATTATCTACTCTACAAATTTATCATTTGAAGATGATGATGCCAGACAAATTTATATCTGCAATATCAGACTGATAAGTAGTTGATCATACCCAACTAGGAATATCAGCACTTAAAAATTTTCCTGATGGCCGGCGCAAGAGCCAGTTGCGGCCACGAGCAAACTTGACAATAGACAGTCGGCGAAGAAGCAGGTCGAGGAAGGGATGGATGTTGAGGAGGAAGATCAGAGCGATGGGAATGAGGCGATAAGTGCCCCACTGTGCAGCAAACACAAGGCGAGCGAAAAAGGAAACCCTTGTGACTCACCGCCTAGGTGCGTTGGTGGCGCGTCTTTCTATGGATCTTGTCTGAACACCAACTTACCATCGCAGACCACCATCTAAAAAGCGATCCATTCCTTTCACTCCACAACTTGCCTCCACCTCACAGGCTATCACTTCCGGCACCCTCCCAAACTGGCGAGATGTTGCTGGCTGGAATGTCTCAAATCGCTCAAAGACAACGGCTCGGGAGTCCTCTCGCTCTGTCTCTGTCAATGAAGGGACGACGGAAGGACTTGAGATTGGGAAAAAGAACAAGGACTCAGGGAACTCAGGTAATTCGTTAACTTCCTCGCGTGAACTCGCAGCTCTCAGATGTCCGGTTCGCCTACCATCTCACAAGA
Source organism: Leccinum griseonigrum (assembly GCA_038091915.1). Classification (NCBI taxonomy): domain Eukaryota; kingdom Fungi; phylum Basidiomycota; class Agaricomycetes; order Boletales; family Boletaceae; genus Leccinum; species Leccinum griseonigrum. The sequence goes on along the minus strand of JBBPPI010000376.1, from coordinate 10,328 downwards.
TCGCACTTCGGCTTTGCAAGGTATAGCAAAGCCATGCCCAGGCAAGTGCATACTTTCCAACCATACAGAGGTGCTAAATACTACTACCCGTCGACAGCCTTCACCTTCAATGAGTTTGGTGGGTTCGAAGATGCTGAAGACATGAACCACGAGGAAGATGGCCTGGACACCAGCCGACTTGGACAGGCTCGCGATCCAGCTTCAAGGAAAGGAAAGTCGGCATCAGGTGAGTATATTCTTATTCAATGATACCTCTGAGAGATGCTAACAAATATTTATCTACAGCCTTACTAGCCGCCCAAGAGAACGGTCGATTCAAAGATGACACGGACGTAAACAGTGACATTCAGGACACTCCTGCCAGGACCACTGACTATGTGTGACACAAGCGCAAGTCTGCGCTAGGTGAGTGTGAACTATTCAGTAATCGCTAACTAATAAACTAATTCTTATTTTACAGCTCTCCCTGTCAGGAAGAATGATTGGTTTGAAGACAATGTTGATGTGAACACTGACTCGGACATCCAGGATGCTCCCGCTAGTATCATCCACCAATGCACTGGCAAGCGCAACACTCTTGTCGTTTCGCGACCGACACACAATGATGTCGGATTCCCAGGCATGTCCAAAAGCGATTCGACTGGGAGCGGTGACGATCGAGACGAAGAAGAGAGTGTTGGTGTTCAGCAGGACAAGAATTCGAGTGAGAGCAAGATGAATAACGGACATACGAGTGGTGGAAGGGTTTTGCCACTTGTGCGGAGAAGGCTGTTTCTGCTTTTTTTGATTGCTACGAGGAGTTTAATATTGTGCAAGCTCATGCAAGCTATGTTAAGTGGGCGGTTCCAGATTCCATTGAGTACGTAGATCAGAATGGTCATAAGGCCATGAAGCTGGTCATTATCTTTCCATACATATGGAAGGATGTTGATGATACTAATCCCATGAAGCCAGTACGTGACCAAAATGCAGCTATTTTCTCTACTGATTGAATGCACAAGATCGGGAAAGGTGCCTTCCTTCATGAGTGTATCCTCGACATCTAGAAGCTATCTATAACCTTCCCGAGTCATGTAAACAGATTTATTTGGGGAAATTTCCTTGTGGAGCCCTTTGCTTGGCAACTGTTGCCCTTTCTACCTTTAGCCTTCCTTACTGATCATTTTATAGGTTGAAAGAGCCTTTCGTTAGTGGTTATCTGAATCCTTGGTTCTTGTATCCAAGGGAGAGAAGAAATTCTCAGGAACCATCTGGAGTCATGCCACTAATGAAGTCATGGTGTCACAGAGAAGAAGTGGGGTAAAATCCTGGAAGGAGTGAAGCAATATCTTGGGGCCTATCAGGTAAAGGCTCTCCTCTCCATAAGGTTTAAAAGTGGACAATCCTCGGCTCGAGCTGCATGCTTTGAGGAGGACTTAGACTGAAGGGTGGTGTTTATCTGTGAAATGGTTATCATGCTATACGTACTATAGAATACATCCTCCTTGTTTTCAAGATGATATGTATTGATTGTCTGCATGTCCACATAAATTACAAGCTGTGTATCTAATAAAACTTGTGAACTAAGCAATGTATTGAATGTTATACTGTATGACTGAAGTAACTTGCTGCATTTTCAGTTGAATTACCAATGAACTAACAAACCAATTACTTGAATACACTGCCTAACTGATTGTCTAACAGAGCATACTTCTTGGCTGACTAAAGTAACTTGCTATATAGTGATCTAAAAGAACAATACATTAAATACACTGCGGGCACCAACTGCTTGGCTGGCATATAATACTTCTGCATAGACTGAAACAACTGGCCATATGGTGATCTGAAAGATGAATCAACTGGGCATACTTGCAACTAATTGTCTAACAAACTATACCTCTTACCTGACTGATATAACTTGATGCACAATAAACTGAAATATTGATGAACTGGAACATTGCACAGCTGATTGTCTGACAGACTTGACTTCTTAGCTAACTGAACAACTGGTGGTCTGATGGAGGGAACTTCTGAATTGACTATGAGCTGACTGACTAGCCAACAAACAGACTAGTGGACTGGCTGTCTTATTTCAGAAGTATACATAACTGAAAAAAGACAAATTCTGAGTGACTGATTGACTGACTGACCTTAATAATTGACCTGGTTTCAGGCATTTAAGACATTTTAAGACATTTCAGAATTTTTGCATGTTTCCTGATGTTCCTGGAAGTCGCATTCGTTCCGTCAGTCCCACACCTATCCTCAACCTCCCTTTCCGCACTCGGTCATGGATCCTCTTGCCAAGCAAGAAATGCGGGGTCCTGTCGCTAAATACAGCATCAACCACGCCAGCCTGCTGTTATACATGGCTTTGCCCAAGTGGTATATCCAACACCAGGAAACTCTGTTGCAGGTGCTCAACCGCATCCTCGCCGAAATCACTTTAAAGAAGATGTTCATTAACCAGTGCTGGATAGAGCCGCTGTTGAAGGGTCCTTGTTTTCCTGAAGAGCAAAAGGCGTCGTTTTTCAACTGGGTGAGTCTCTGAGGGCTGTACAACAAAAGCACAAAGGATTGTGCTCATGCCCGATTTGTAGGTGATCCGAGCAGAAAATGGTTGGACTCAGGGTGATCCGCCGCTTTGCTGGTGAAGTTATTGCAATACAGAGAACGAGAGAATGATGACAAGAGAAAACCTGATGTGGTTCTTCCCTTGATATATGAAAAGGTCTCCAAAATCCCCGTCAGCACCATCTTGTTCTACTGTGAGGTGAAATACACATACAATCGGAAGCGCCTTGCCAATCAGGCACTTCTGCAATTGACGGAAATGGCCGGACTTGCCACTTCTGCCCAACTCAGGTGTCGCTTTTACATCGTCTTGTCGCTATGTGGAAACCAACTCTCCCTCGCTTGCTTCCTTCATGGCTGCACATTATTCACAGAACCTTTCGATATCAACGACAACTCTATCGATTTCCAGAACATTATCCTCACTCATCCTTAGCTCGGATAATTGTTCAGTAGCTTTGATGAAAAATTTCCCATCAACTTCTCTGGCACCTTCACTTATCGCTTCGAGCTTAAAGCTTCCTCTCTGGTCACCCTCCCAGCAAGTGGTGAAGCAGTTGCGATGGAGACTATCTGGTCGCTTTTCCGGGCCTTTGGAATGGAAGGCAAAGGGACTGTGACCTGTGTTTGCGAGGGCTATCTCCACGGTTTGGACAAGCCCTCCCAATTCTATGTTCTTAAGGATTGCTGGGTCAATGCAGACTGGCCGAGCGACATTGATATCCACCACATTCTCAACACTCGTCCCCCTGCCCCCACTTCCCCCTCATCGCAACAGCACTTCTCTCAGCCAAGGGCCAGAAGGGTGAAATTCCCCATACTGCCCACCACGATCTGGAATCCTTTTTCTGGTTCTATGGTCTCTGAGCATTAACGCTTCCAGCCCGTACGGCAAATCACGACAATGGCTGAGTGGCACAGATATTGACCGTGACTCCTCTGAGTCTGACGACAGCCTAAGTCATACCACAAACCTTCCGAGTCCCACCGTGACATCCCCATCTGCTGCAGTCTCCAACTCTCAGTTCATTTCCACCACTAACAAGCTCGCAACCCAGGCCTATCCGGGAACAAGTTGCTGTGCCGCCGACGCCAATAACACCCCTGTGCCAGTATGGGCGATGCGAGGGCAGTCGCTGATGACTTATCAAGAGGTCTGTATGTGGAGACTGGCAGCAAATGAGGCTTCAGTGTGTGATCCTATTAGCTCTTACTTCTTGCAAGGAAAAGAGGGGCTAGAATTCAGGGAAGGAATGCGCCGCCTTCTTCAATACTTCACACCATCTATCTTCATCTTCGCAGGCTCCCGAGGGTTCAGTAATCATTGTACAGAGTAAATAGACACTACAGCTCTGTACAGAGTTTGTCTTGCCAACTTGTCATCATGGCCCCATATGAGATCCACAAAATCCTGATCAATAACTTCGCGAAGCATGTCAACAAGATGCTCTCGCAACATTCACTAGATGACGATGACATCACCATGGATCTCAACACCAATCTCCCCATTCGAGACGAGGGAACCACCACCATCATTATCCCCGACTTTCATCTCGACATCCATTTGCATAGTCACTCCGGATTGCGCTTGACTCCTTTATGGGTCGGCGAGATCGGGTTCAGCTCAACGATCCCAATGATAAGACATCAACTCACTTCTGTTACAAACATAGCTGCAGACATAGATTTCGCTTTCATGATATCCATCCGAGAAGTGGACCATAAATCCCCTTTTTTCGACCACCCCCTTTGTTCCTGCCCCGAACTCAAGCGTGTTGCCTTCGCACCACTTGTATCCCTGGTATCCCCCTTGCTTGCCCCCATCGTTGTCGTTGACATTTGTTGGGTCGAAATCAAGTCAGTTACAATTCATTGTTTCATTCGAGGTGACGACAGGAAGTTCGATTTCTCTGCCAGTGAAGATGACTGTCCACTTCCACGCAAGGCGTAAGTGACCCCTTCGTGCTACTGTCATTTATGACTGATAAACAACCACTTTAGACTCTATTTCCTAGTACTTTCAAGATGGACACCGTCGATGCTATGCTCACCAAAGCATCACAGCGCCTCTTTCCTCAGATTGCCACCGACATCCTAGAGGCCCTCAATGTCGACCCTATGAGGATCACCAAGGTTTGCACTGCGTACGAGACCACTACCTTTCCCAGTTAGTATTTGGTCAATGTATCTCATAAGTAACTATAACGACTATGGATACTATGAACACTATGGTACTATGAACACTATGAACTATGGCACTATGTGAACTATGAATATACTATGGCACTATGGAAACTATGGCAACTATGTGAAACTATGTGTCCACTATGAAGTAATATGGAACTATGAGAACTATGGCAAAATCCTTGATTTGCTGATCAAGCGAACTACTGCCGGCGGGAACCCGGGCCATGACCCAACTATTAGTATGGTGTCACAAGGTGCAGCGAACACGTCAGGATCCAGCAGGAATAAGCGCAAGCCGCGCAAATAGGTAAGTGATATCAATATATTAACGACTTGTGGTCTCTGGGACTGTCTTAAATCAATCGAACATGAGTACTTTTTACCTCTAGAGTAGTACTCATTTATCATTCTATGTCACCATGTCATGTTCTGTACACATGTGCTTCTCAGTGTATGTATTAATGACTCGGACTGTGATTTGTGTGCGACCTTGAAGTGACAGGATCAGATTCATCGGAAGAGATCGGGATGCCGGCTAACACTTTGCACAACGCACAAGTGCCGAGTCACGCTCGCCACAATTTGACGTCAAAATGGTTCTGATGTTCATTATCAAAACCATGCCCTCGGCTTGACATGGCGCCCAAGTTGACTTCAGCCCAGCTTCTGAGCTGCTGTTTCAAGTTTTCGGAACTTCGCTCTCAGGCCGAGATGGCCACGCCTCGTCAGTCCTCCTGACCAAGGTTCTGACAGCGATCTGGCTCAACGTCTGATTCTCAAACCATTGGACCTTGACTTCGCCCTCGTTCGCAGACAAGACCAATGTCATCTGCTGATTCGACTATCACCGCTTTCCCTGGCCCCCCTTCTGTGCAAGCCCGCCAACCTATGGCCCCTGTATCAGAAATAGTGTTGCTGGAGCTCCGGCTTTTTATTGGCTCTGAGCCATAGCTGACCGTCAACTCGGACCAAGTTGCCCCGAGTCAAGCAGCGGAAAAAGCCGTGCACAGCCTCGGCTTGTTTGCCTCAGGCTGTGGCTTCAAAACCAGCTCGAGCTATCCTAAATCCCTCCCCCCTCGACCAACAAAGCCCACTTTTGCAAACACTGTTGCATTCAGCACATCATCGGACATCCATCATTGGATCCCACACTAATCAACAATGTGTCTGTGTTCGTCAGACCACACCATTGTGCTGCAATCAAACTGTCAAATCATCTTGGCCAGGTAAGTATTCCCCATCGCAATCATAGACCTTCGTGAAGTTCACTAATTGTTTTTTTGTCTACGTAGGTCTATGTTACTATCTCGCATGCCCTCCTGCCTCTGGAGTCTGGACTCCTTTCTCGTAGGTTTCTACTACCACATATTCCACTCACCTGACTCTGTTTCAGTACTGTCTGACTAATCACTATGCCTTTGGGAGGGAGGGGGGTTTCTAGTTGTAAGAGGAGTCACAAGCGTCTATCCTTGCCCGCCACCTTGTCTATCTTTATCCCCCCTCCACTCACTATTGTTCTATCATCCTTATAACTGTTTCTACTGTGATATGTCTGCTATTGGACTTTTAAATAGAACATTGTATATCTTGTCATTGCCTGCAATGTGTAGCCGCCCTCCCTCACCCAGTGAGTCAAGCCAAGGCTCTCACTGGCCCTCAAGCAATTCCAGCACACAATCATCCAGTCCCGAACCCGGGATCTCTCCGACAGATGTAAATCCCGAGCAAGACACCAAACTCTTTCCCAGCTCTATCGAGTGCAATCCACCACCCGACGAGCTGTGTGGTCATCCGGCCACGAGGCAGTCACATAACGTCAATTGCAGCGAGAATGCTCCTCTTCCCGCACTGGTACCATCTACCACTATCTCAGCTCGTTCTCCTCAGATCATCAAAATCCTTCAAAGACCAATCCATGACACGCTGGTAAGTACACCATGCTCTATAATGTAAACATTATTCAACCCCGCAGACCTTCAACAACATCACACCCACAGTGTACAATACCATCATTCAATTATCGTCCGAGAGAAAAAAAGAGCATCAAATTGTTTCAAAGTAAGTTGTTATATTGCGTATGTCGTGATAATAATCTAATATGTACCGGTCATCAGACTTACCTACTACGTGGATCTCCGTCAGATCGTCGCAATGCCACCCCCCTTCGTCATCCATGAAGATTCAAGTTCTTCTCCAAGTGTGTCGACGAATTGCTCAGGAGCCTATCGCTCGACCCCACTGGCAACGTCACGTGGTCTTTTTCCTTCAACCGGTCCGTCGACAACGTCAGCGACGGGTCCACTGTTCCCAACTTTCATCTTGACTTGGAATCGCCTCACATGCCTACCCATCTCTGGGTAGGCGAGAGTGGATTCAGCTCCTCCGTGCCAGAGATGATGTGCAAACTCAAGTTAGCAGCGAAGATTATTCCCAAAATTGATCTACTGATCATGGTCAACATCTGCGAGGAGAAATTCTTCCCTCCTTCCACACGACATCCCCTCGTCACGTCTCCTCCTCTCCCCCGCTCCGAGCTGCCTTTCAGACTGCCTCTATCCCTCTTTTAGAAGACCCCAGTCATTGTCGAAGACGTAATCTGGTTGAAGCTGGGCTCCATCACATTTCACATGGCTCTCCGAGGACCCAATGGTGAATTCAGCTTTGACACAGGGCCGTTATGGGGTGAGTCAATTATCGTCTCGGGAAGATCTTTATTTACCTCCGAGTCGTCCTTCAGACATTATTCCCGTTGCTTCAAATGGACAGCGTCGATAGTAGGATGCTTTCCATGGCATCCCAATGCCTCATCGCGGAAGTCGCTCAAACACTCGAGGCGGCTGACATCGACCCCGTCGAAGTCGCTTGCTTAGGCAAGGTATCTGACGGCGTAAACTCATCTCACATGAATTGGAGACAGATGCTCACATCCTTCTGCCATTTGTTGTATCCGACTGCTCATCAGCGTTATTGCTGGTGGATGCACGAAATCACTCAGACATAGGTATTCTTTGATTGTATATTTATTAGGGAGGCGACTGTACAGGGTACATAGATAGGTACGGTTATCATAAGTACGTGACTACGCAATATATACATTGTAATGCTGCACGAGGGGAAGTGATCCATACCATGCCGTCATGTCGTGGGAACTCAGAAATTAACTCACCACTTTCTGTAAAGTCGTGTAGGACCGTGCTGCGGCAAACATGTCGGCCAACCCACATCGTCCCGACGCGAACACGGAATTTGGTAAACCCATACTTACTGGTCAGGCATGTTGCAAGGAATTCAATGGTAAGCAACGGTAAGTGTCATAGCTCATTTTTGCTTTCAGATCGGCTACATGCTGCGAAAATTGACATCAAAAGCCTCATTGTTTTCGGTACAAAAGGCTGCTGGCTTGGCTTCAAGCCTTTCCAACTTGAAGCTGGCTTTCACTTCAAAATGCCTTCACCTTCTTCCCCCAGTAGAGCTCCTCGTTCCAAAGGTTCTCAGCGCTTGTCGAGTCGGGTACGCTCACAATCAGAGTCCAATGGTCCCGGTCAGACTTGATCATCCTCTCGCAACTCAAGGCTGTCAGCCGTTGCTCCCGTTCCGCCTTTGGAAGCCAGTCCTCAGCACTGCATGGACTCTATTCCAGAACTTGAAGAGATTGTGATCGACGAGACTCTGTTCTCTGATTCTGACGAGGAAGAACCATCAGCAAACTGACCCTTTTCTATAGCCGACACTCCAGCTTCTCACACATATTAGCTAAGCCCCAGTTTAGCACAACCTGGCACAGGGTATTACAGTCTGCGACAGTCCAGAAAAGCTAAATATTACACTAAGTAGTTACGACAGCCCGTTCATAATTCAACAATACTGACTAATCTAACAGGGTGCTGAATCTGTACACCGTAGGCACATGTGAGTCCAAGAAGAAAGAGAAAAAAATAGTATACTTGTACCTCTCGATCTGCGACGCGGCAAATGTACTTTCCAGATCGCATGTTTACGAACAGCTGAGTAGCCGTTCTGTCGAATGGAGAGCTGGACACGACCGACATATTGAAATTATGCACCTAGGAAGCTGTGTTAACGACTTCGTTGCTTCAAGTATTATTCAGCTGGTTATAACACTTACCACTGCTGCACCCAGTGAATCAGAACCGTAGTAGCATTCAGCTCCTACATTGCAAGGTGCCAGCTCCGAGTCTTCACCACCACATGACTCAAACTGGACCTGATTAGGTCATTGATATACTGGAGTGATTGTATTCTCGAAAAGCTCCATGCTTGCCAGTGGAGCGAGGTGAAACCGTTCATTTTGGTGTGATAGCTCCGTCGCACTTGGATTTCCGGCTTGAATGGTCAGTGGGTGAGATTGCAGTTGGGTTGAGTCAAACGTCATGGGGTTTTGGTGATCCAAGGAGGTGAGGATTTGGGTGATGTGTACAGGTGATGGTGATCGGTGCAGTTAGTACGGTGAGGAAAGGTAAGTCATGTGGGAAAGAGAGACCATGCGGCGCAATGATGATGCTGTGGCATGCAAGTTCATACACACCAAGATGTTTATAAGTAATGTACAGCTACGTGTGGCTCCCTAATAATTGTATGGTGTAAGTGTGAAATAGTGTATAGTAGGCTTGGTTGAATATGTTAATAAACCACCGTGCCTCAGAGCAAGACAGTGTTGCTGCTCAATATTCAATAAGTATAGATATTTATTTTCAGTCTCTATCTAGTACATCTCAGTGTCTACAAAAATAGATACTGGCACGCCATTGTTGTGCATCATCGTCCCGTCAATCGTCATTGAAGTCGAAGTCGACGTGTCCATTGTTGCGTCGACATCGTCTCCTGGGTCCATCGACATTGACACGTCATCTTGCGTCATCTTGTCAGTATTGTCGCCGTATGAATGAGCACTGGGGAGAGCGTAGTAGGGATGGAGATGGAGAAGTGGGTACGCACGGTAGTCTTGTCCTTGTCGTCGTCATCGCCGTCTCATCCCCATCCTCGAGTCATGGTCGTGGCATGCCATCAGCATGCCGTGTTGTCATGCCGTCACATCGCGGGAACGTGCGTGGTGTATGGATTTTCGTCGTGTGGCATCACGCTGTACTGGTGCGCTGGCAGCGTGGAGGGAATCTGGCATAAGGTGAGTGAGGGAGAGAGGTGGAGGTGGGGTCCTCACGCTGTATGGGTATGCTGGCAGCAAGGTGTGGTGTGGTATGGTGCAGTGGTAGTGATGTGGTGGTGTGTGTGTGTGAGTCGGGAATGTATTTTAACATCCTTGTCATCAGTGCCCTACCATGTCCCTTATTCTTGTATCCATTCGAGTCGTCGAAGTGGCATCTTCGCATCGGTCGAGTTGTCGCGTCATCACATCGCTGCCTTCATTCAACATGTGATCATGAGAGTCAATCATGGGAATATTTTCACTCCAAATTTTAGTCCAGGTTAGGAGGCAAAACATTGGTTAGTCTAGGTTAGGAGGCAAATATTGGTTAGTCCTGGTTAGGAGAGTCCTGGTTAGGAGGCAAAACAATGTTAGTCTGGGTTAGGAATATTGACAAAGACATTGGTTAGTCCAGGTTAGGATT
>JBBPPI010000375.1:0-18595 GCA_038091915.1 Leccinum griseonigrum | reverse complement strand
CTTTCTTTGCACTCTACAGTCCCGATGTTCTGTACAACATGATCTGCGGATGCGATCGACAGTTATAACAGACCTTCAAAGGCTTCAGTTTTCCACCCTGTCGTGACATCCCGAGTTCGTTGCTGCTGTTAGAAGGTAGTTGGGCAAGAAATTGTCTACACAATGATTTATTGCGAATCTTCTCTACTTATGGTAAGTTTGAGGCGAAAACATTTATAATCCCATCTAGAAACACTTTCTTACATAATCAAGCAGATGACGCTTGCACCATCATTCAATCGAGTCAATCAAGTGCATCATTCGATTTGTTCCTAACACCGCGGGCATTGGCGTGAAAAAAAGATTATGAAACTAATATAGCCACTCGATTTCAAGTTTTGTGCGAATTGAATGATGCAGGTATACGAATTTTATATGATCCTGTAGGATTTTTACTGCTTTTGAAACCTAGTCAAACGTTTCGTCAGTGCCGCAATGGTACCTCCAATCAGCCATCTTTTTTCACGCCAATTCCTGCGGTGTAACCCAAGCTCAGGCTGATGCAGCCATGGACTTGGATATTGTTACTGCCACCGGCCTAAGGTTCGTAGGTGGGACGTTTCACCGCCCGTCCTTCCACTCCTCCACAATGCGTTTCATTACGATAAGCATATTTGCAGTCACCGGTAGCCTGGTTGCTCTGGCCATTGCAAAACCTGTACCAAACCGGAAGGCGGGGGGATTGGCCATACCGCTCTCCAGACACACTTCCTTGCTACACACTAACGGAAGCATTGACCTCGACGCAGTCAGCTCTCATGGTATATCAGTCAGGGAGTACGTGGAATGAACCGTTACATGTGGTCTGCTCAGCCTTTGCTTTTAGGAAGATCCTTGGTGGCCTAGACAATTACGAGATAAACACGGGGACGATGCATCCTTTGGCTGTAAAACGGAGCGAGTCTGGACTCGGAACGCGTAATGGCGCTAGCGTCCCACTGACAGCTTATCAAAATAACTTTTGGATGGCCGAAATTTCGATTGGCACTCCTCCCCTGACCTTGAAGGGTAGATTCTCGTATTATTCTGATATATGTTTATGCTGACTTACGTCACTGGCAGTCCACATCGACACTGGTGCAGCGTAGGTACTTTCTTTTAGCTCATACCGCTGTTTTTGTTCAAGTCAACACAGCGATATGTGGGTGCTGGGGACTGGCAGTGGTGTGAATTCTGGAGAACACGACCTCTGGGATCCCAGTTCATCTGCATCTGCTAAAACACAGAGGATGTCATTTTGGCTCACATATACAGATGGATCCAGCGTCGAAGGTACTACATATACTGATAATGTAACCATCGCTGGATTCACTGTATGTTTTGTATCGCTTATGAGCATGTTCATTCAATTCTGACGCCAAGGCAGGCAGACCCTCAGACCTTTGGTTCTGCAACATCGTACACTTCCGAGTTACAGACCAACGAATACCATGCAAGCGGTTTATTGGGATTGGCCTTCCCTTCCATCTCGACATTTCATGATGATCCGCTCTTCGCATCGCTTGTCAGACAAAATAGGCTAATCAATCCGACATTCTCACTTAAACTCACTTCGACTGGGGCCGAGATGTACGTCGGTGGAACAAACAGTATGCTGTATAATGGTGACATCACGTATACACCCGTAACGGAACCTGTGAGCCAAATTGGTAGATGGTAGTGGATCATACTGCTGACATCGGCATTTATATAGGGATTCTGGCAGGCGTCCATGGACGATGTTCGTGTGAATGGTGATACAATCCACAAAGAAATACCCGTTATTTTCGACACTGGTGCAAACCACATCCTCGGAGATTGGAACCGGGTTTCAAAAATGTACAAACCCCTTGGCGGTCGCCTCAGGAATTATAAAGGCTTCGCTTACTATTCCTGTGAGTTTCGATTTCATTCCGACTCGGTACCTTGTTTTCATCGACAGTCTGCAGTCCCGTGCGACTCTTTACCAACACTGAGCCTTACCTTCGGCGGAAGGACATTTGCGATTCCTCCCGAAGTTCTCAATCTTGGACAACTTGAGGAGGGTTCTTCCAATTGTTTAAGCGCCGTCATCGGCCAGCGCTCGCGTACCAGTGAGATTTCATAGCTTATCCCTCTGAATTCCCTTTTGCGGCGCTCCATGGACACGTTCTGACTATATGGCCTAGCATATTGGAACATTGGGATGGTTTTCCTGCAGGGCGTATACACCGTGTTCGATTACGGTACTCTTCGGGTCGGGTTTGCAGACCTCGCTTGAACCATCACGAATCTTCCCCTTTGGTAAAGGATAGACTGGAAGTGTACAAGCGAAAGTCATGAGAACGACACAGCCGCCGAGTCACAACCTTACTACTACTACCGTGCTACCGAGGTTGGGGAAGAATGAACCAAAAGTGTGCAAAGGTGTGCGGAAACTTATGGATCGGCGCTGACCGATTGACCTAACATCGAGTTCTTTGATTTGATGCCATAACAACACCATGACGACCTAGCTCATATCATCATGCGTCGCGTCCCATGCTGGGTGCAATCGATGATCAACGTATAAAGAACGGAAAGATGCTGGGGAGGCCAACGTGCGCCTCTAATAATTGTTTGCATATCAATCGTTTAGAGCGAGAACGCTCTTAGCGCGACTTTCATGGAGGGATACATATAACGTTTGCTAACAGTGAGCATTTGTGTGTGCTTCGCGTGTCAGGACACAAGACACGAATCGGTGATTCTATAGTATCAGGATAAGGAGGCCGTTCGTACACATGGTGGTACGTACTCTTTCAACCGGCTGCCTCGATCCCATGCCATACTACATGATTTTAAACTAGATACGAAGGAAGGCCGCATCACAAGGTGGTACAGTTCCATCAATTGCAAGTCGCCGAAGTCAGTTTGTAATCCGCACGTGAAATACTCATCCGAAGGACCATCGCTTTCGCTGCCATCTAGATCTTAAGATCGAGAGCATGAGTGTACCTGGAATCCAGGAGGTGGGTGAGATCGTGAGTACTGTATAACAATGGCCTTAGTGGTCCCGGCCTGTGCCTACTACCATCCCTGGAAGAAACCGTGGCAGGGGGTGTTGGATCCATGTGGTTGGCTTGAGAGCTCGGAGGTAGTAACAACTTGACTAGTAAGTACTTCACTTATGTCTATTGGTCAGTGCGACTGGCACTGGCAGCCGCTGTTAACTGTGCTTCCCGACTTCATAGCCATGTGTCTTAACAACAAGACAGTCACGGGTGCACTGATTGGCACTTGATCAACCGAGCGACTACGATCGCGTTTAAGGCTTCCGTTTATTTTGAATACGATCGGAATAAGTCTAGTAAGTATTTTGGCATAAGTAGACTGACGCCGACTCCGCGGATCTGCAGCGGAGTCTTGTCACCACGTGATATTTCGTTTCACGAGCCTTGATTGGCTGCTGAATTCAAAACGGCGTCAGTCACACCCTGGTAGTTTCGGCGATATGATTGTTGCCTATGATACTCACTGTTCTATCAGGTTGGCTCAGACACCAAGTTTGGATATTTCGAAAAGATGGGGCAGTTAACCCTCTCTCGTCCAGTCCCTTGAGCACAAGGAGGGCTCAGGGCGGTGCCGAGGCAGTCCGTCCATCCTCTCATGTATACATCACCGATTCAGACGTAGGCTCTTACTTTAATTCCTCCGTACGGACGTCTCATCCAAAAGGAGTCTGATTGTCACCGCAACCTTCCGCATCTGATGCGGGCATGAAAAGAGTTTGACTCGTGTAATTTTTTCTGTGCGTCCGCATTTAATGTGATAGACAAGCTGCTGTTCAAGTCCTCGTCGAATTACCCGTCCATATACTGATAAAATTTTCAGCTTTCGAAGATGCGTTTGGCTCTTGTGACGTCAATCGTTGCAGTCGCCGTTGTGCCCGCTGCCGCCACTCAGAGCACTAGCAAGGCGATCCCTATCACCAAACGCTCTGCATTGGTGAACCCTGACAAGACTGTTGATTTTGATGCACTCAACTCCCATGTAGCATCCGTCAATGCGTACGTCGTTTGTGCTGTTGCCTTGTATTCTCTCAGATCATGGCGGTTCTAGTAAGATCCTCCGAGGTTTCAATAATTATCAGAAAACACCAGGAAAATGCGTCCCGCTGCTCTGAATAGGACCAAAAAGAGTGCAGGCAAAAAAAGAAGGCTTGACTGAAAGTCAAGAGGCTCAACTCTGGTATGGCACCGTTTCGGTCGGCACTTCTGCTCAGTCCTTCACTGGTATAATTTTTTTCTGCCTTTCTTATAAAATTCTGCTGACATCCGTCTTGGTCACTTTTGACACAGGTTCTAGGTTTGTATTTTCAGAAAGCTACACTCCGTTCTTTTGTTTAAATCGGCACAGCGATCTAATAGTGCCGTCGTCTTCCTGTGGTTCGACCTGTGCCGGTCATGCTCTTTGGGGCCCAAGTTCGTCTTCAACCTCGAAATATTTGGGTGCGAGACCTGTCACTTCATTAGCAACAGTAAGCTTTCCCCCTTTTTTCACGAACGAATACACCAGGGTCTAGGAACGAATGAGCTTGAGGACATGATATCTGAGTCCATCGTTGCCTCACTCAATAGTAGGGATTTGCAAGTTCTGCGATTGGAACCCGAACAGTTCTCGTACTAGTACAAAACAGGTGAACACATTCCGCGAATCTTTGTTCGCACGTTTCATAGGACATCTAGGTGGGCGATCCATTGCTTATGTCTCGCTGTTCAACAGACATGTTCGATCTTATCGCCCTTGTCGACTCTTGGTCCGAGGTCTCGTCCCACCGTTCTCTCAAACACCTCCAACATGAACGTGAAGAGAGACCTTGTAAGGGCTGCATCCCAACGCCCCTTGGAAGTCTCGTCTCGAATGAAGGCGTGTTGAGCTTGTACCTCCAGAAACTGAGGAAACAACACCATAAACACAACCTCGAAACACAGGTCGAATGGTACGGACCGAGCAAGCGACGCCGGCGTCCTCGAGCGTCTTCCTGATGAAATCGCGGCCTGCACGAGGCACATGCGTGTCCTTCACCGCTCGTGAGCCAAACACCATTGAGAAGTAACGAGGTAGGTCATAGTACCTGTTTCCCGAAAATCATCTAGAATGATCCTATTTGGGTGGGGATGACCTGAAGTGACACAGAGTGCTGCTCACCACAAGCTCTCCTTTTATGTCTCCCTTTCGGACTCGCTCGATGGAGTCGTCGCTCTTGCCTTTGCCGAGCGTCGCACTGTGAATGTCCGTTGCAAAGAAACACACCGAAGACAATACTCGGGGGTCAAATGCGGCCTGTGAATGGGTTCGACCATTCAATAATAAGTCTTTGACAAGAATGATCAATATCGCACACGGAAGGCCTGCGAATTGGTGAGATACGTCGGCCGACTCGGAGCCAAAACAGTAGAACGACTTACCAAGTGTCCTCCTAGGCACATTCCAGTCGCTTCAAAGAAAATTCGTGAGGTGCAAACCAGAGTGTCAAACGATGCAATCCCACGGACCCGCAATACGCCCAGTACAATTCGGATGAGATACCAGTAGATCGACAGCAAGCTTGGCGTCCTTTGGTTGACGTAGAATCAGCATACTCAGTCGAGAAAATAGGGGCTACCTCATTATACCCCGCCACTGATTTCTCGATCTATGGGTGTTGTGTATCAACAAGACGATCAGCCGTCATGTCCAAATCTTCACCTTATATCTGTTACCCCGATCCGTTCCTGGCACGTTTCGTGAATGAGAGAAAAAAAGGTTGGATATAAGAGTCAATACGACGCACCCTCTGTATCGTATGGGATTGGCTCAGGTCCTTGGAACTCGTGAAAGCTCGACGGACATGCTGAACATCGTCCGTATGAGATACCGCGTGATCGCGACAATTACGGTACTGGGACACACCGACGACATATCCGTGGCTCGCAATCTGTCCCGCAAACCTCTCGACAGGTCCGGTCACTTGGTAAATCTCGCTGGCGTGCATGGATCAATGGTGAGAGGTCAGGCATCCCGCCGATGGCACACACCTGAAGCAGACGACGCCTGTCCATCGTGACGTTTTGTAAGACGCAACGCACAGGCAAAGGGAGGCGACGTGCCTGGGAACTTGGCCTGAGGGTAGTTTGGCACGACAGGAGCGATCACAAAGATCCGGATTGGTTTCCCGTCGAGCTGGCTGGGAACGTCGTGGTGACTCTTGGTGATCAGCATGGTGGTAGAAGGGTGAGAGGGTACTATCTTGCTCCAGATCAATTCCAGCCTTGCGCCCATTAATATTGAGTTGGAACAACTTCCAAACATAGGTAACAGCAAACATTCATGGCAAGAAGAGAACGCATTAGGTATGTTATGAATCATGAATCGATTAAACGTCCCTTGTCCAAATTACAGTGGCGGCATGCAGCCTAGTTCCGAATACTAGACACGAAAAGATCTGTTCGATAAGCTAGTACAATTTTGATATTCGGTGACGTCTGATAATCGACAATTCTCCGAGTGCCTGTAAGCTAAAATATGTTCCAAGCAACGACATCAAAAGATAGAATATGAAAGAATCTCACTCAAGTCCACAACCTACCCAGGACGCTCGTCCTCCCTCCCAAGACACGAAGCCCCAGGATCTTGGGCTGCCATGCGGAACCTTCGTCCACGAAATGTCTGTCTGATTCCCCAATCCCTAGCCTGTTGCGTCGAAGGTCCTCCGCGACAGCATCTGTCGTTGCAAGGCGGCCATGAGAAAATGGAACGTGAGACATCGTGGGTTCTTCTGCAGGGTCTGGAGCGCGTTTGAGGACCCATTCTCACCACTGCTGACGAAACCAGAGAATCGATTGATGGTCTTCCCACCAAGTAGTCGCTGCCGGAAACTCGAAAGGGCGTTCGGTCGTTCTCCTGTCGTCTGTGTTGGAGGATCTGAGAGAGGTGTCCTTGGATGACGAGCGAAGAGTGACGGTGTCGGTGGGATAGTACTCTCACCGTTCTACCACCATGCTGATCACCAAGAGTCACCACGACGTTCCCAGCCAGCTCCATGGGAAACCGATCTTTGTGATCGGCTCCTGTCAGTTCCCACCAGGGCAACCATTTCCAGAAATACAAAGATTACATAACCCACATTTCACAGTCACAGCGGCCACCGCGTGAGCCGTTTGAAGCGAAGGGACGTTGAGCGGGACCCACGACTTGAACTTGAAGTCTCTGACGGGTGAGCCAGCCATGAATCGAACTAGGCTCGTGCACCTATCGATGCGTGTTCGCTCTGCCAAGCTGTTAGGACCCCTTTCATCGAGCCGTCTTGCTTTTCGCTCATTCCACGCGAATTTCTCAACCAAATCTCACCCGGACCTGCAGCGGGATGCGGTCCTCGTAGGCAAGTTCGTCATAGGTGCCCTCCTGACGTTTGGTACGCTCGGATTCGGCATCCATGCTCTGCGGAATGGCACATTCGACGCGTTCAAGCCTCACATGCTGGTGGCAGCCTGCGACGCTTCCCACTCTGTCGACTCGGAGTCTGCCCACGCTAGTAGACACGTTCACCAGAATAAAGCAATTGATCCTTCGCTCGATTACTTCGCATCCAATGATGGCCTCGTCTCGCTCGCATTCTCCTACGGCAGCCCCGAAGACCTCGCGGAGGCGATCAGAGAACTCCGAGGCACCTTTCCGGGTAGATACAATGTGCAGACGAACAAGGATTCCTTAGAGCTTCACGGCTCTTCGGAGAACTCGTATCACCCCAGCTCACCCCACTCCGTCGTCGTCCAGGTCAACAGCACGGAAGATGTGATCAAGGTCGTCAATATATCCCGCAAGTATCGCATCCCCCTCGTTCCCTATAGCGGAGCTACCAGTCTGGAGGGCCATTTCAGTGGTGTAAGTGTGGACACTAGGATTTTGATGTCCGTGTCTGATCGAACGACCATCTAGTATCCCTCGGGAAGTATATGCGTTGATCTGTCTACCATGGACCAAATTCTTGAAATCAACGGTGGGTATGGTGGACCCCCATGAATACAACCGAATCATAAACCTTCATTTTACAGAGGCCGACGGCGACCTTCGTTGCCAAGCTGGCGCTCGCTGGGATGACATCAATCACATCCTCAAGGAGAAAGGCATCCCTCTTTTTTTCCCTGTAAGTCTATTCCTAGTGTTGTACAAGCAAAGCCTTACATCACACGCTCAGCTTGACCCGGGTCCAGGTGCCGTAAGTCGATTTCTCTTTGGGAGTCTAGGTGGATCGTGATGGTTGTGGAAGACGATAGGCGGGATGATCGGCACGGGATGCTCCGGCAGTGAGTCTGCAATACCCAGCTCTTGTTGTCGACTTGATACTATTTGTACGCAGCAAACGCCGTTAGGTATGGTACAGCCAAGGCGGAATGGTTCCTTAATGTTGTGAGTGTCAATGTCACGATCGTTTTCTGGAATTGGCTACTCACGAACGAGCGACCACTAGACGGTAGTCCTCCCCTCTGGAAAAGTTGTCAAGACGCGTCAGAGGGCTCGCAAGTCGTCTGCCGGTTTCGACACTACCAAACTTTTCATCGGTGCAGAAGGTACACTGGGTATCGTGACTGAAGGTGAACTTTTCTACGTTCCTGCTGTCTCTCTCGTTGACACGAAATTAGCTACGATTCGCCTCGCCCCTCGGGTTCCGACCAAGGTCGCGATGGCGCAGTTTCCGAACGTTAAAATGGCCGTCAGCGCTGTTCAAGAGATTCTCAATGCACCTTGTGGCCCTCACATACGTGCGCATCTCCCATCTCGTGCACGCATCCTTGTTGAACATGCCGTCCAGAATGTGTAGAGCTCCTTGACGATCACAGTCTGTTTTTATGCCATCACATGACACATTCAACTGACTTACTGATCCATAGTGATGTCTGCCATCAACACGGCCGGCATAGTCGAGAAGCCCTACCCGGTCCAAGACACCCTCTTCTTCAAAATTCAAGGTTCCCCAGAGTCTATTACCGAAACCTCTCACGTCGTCCAAGAGATCGTTCGGAGGCACGGGAGCTCCCGGTTTGAATTCGCAGCGACGGACGAAGAAGCAGACAATCTCTGGGAAAACAGAAAGTATGCGCTCACGTCTACTTTGGCATCCTATCCCGGGATGAAGTGTTGGACGACGGACGTTTGGTAACCATTTTTCGCTCATCTTCAACCGGTCAGAGACGAGGGATTGACGAAAGGGCGTAGTGTCCCGGTGTCCAAGCTCCCTCAGCTCGTGTACGAGACGAAGGAAGACTTCGCCAACTCTGGTCTCAAATCGACGATCGTCGGACATGTCGGGGACGGTACGTTCCTTCTTGTGAACGTTAAGACCATGACCATGCATGCATTTATCCGCGCGAAACTTAAATCAGGCAATTTCCACGGACTCATCCTCTTCCGTGACGATAAAGAACTCCAGACAGTCAGCGAAGCCGTTCACAGACTCATCCGTCGTGCGATCGCCATGGACGGCACCTGTACGTCCTGACTTTTGTGAACGGTTTCCACGTGTTCTCTGTTCTCAACATTCTCGGACATGATCAGGTACGGGCGAACACGGCGTCGGGATCGGAAAGTCAGAGTACCTCGTTGAGGAACTCGGGGAGAATACGGTCAAACTAATGAAGACGGTCAAACGGGCGATCGATCCGCTGAACTTGTTTAATCCTGGCAAGGTTTGTCTCCCACCGTTGTGGTCTATTGGAGTTGGAGGTGACACAACGGCTCCTTGTTAGTTATACCCTGAAAATCAGGACAAGGATGAAAAGTCATGAGGTACAGTAGACTATCTCATAATGCATAGCGTACTAATACATGATACCAGGATGGTGGAGACTCAACAAAATAATGCACAGTGTAGGTCACTCCCCGACGCTGTGCGTTATGAGATTGTCTACTGTAGCTCTATGGTGCTACAATGGATTTCAAACTCGAACACAGCCATTATCTGCTGAAATAGAATCAAAGCATGATGATAAAAGGCTTGCGTCAGCCCCTTGGACGGGCCCGCGTCGTCGTGGTGCTGTATCGAAAGATCAAATCGAGTGACCATCAACAGTCTTCACGAGGTTTTCCCAGTCGACCTCCTCACGAGGACACATGGAGCAAGAGCACTCTGTGCTTACCACAAGATACTGACACTGAATAAGAAAGAAGGGAAGAACATCGGGATATGAGCAACATACTAGGTTAGCGGTGCACAACAATGCCAGTTATTTGCGAGTCAAAAACAGGTACTCCGCGACTACATCCGCAATGATCCGTGATCAACCTGCTGGGAACAAATTCCCTCAAAATTGAAATCTTATCTAAGTGTAACCAATGATATCCGATGCTCGGTCGTTGAGACATTTTCGCCAACAACGTAACGTAATACATCTTGGATAAAACCTAGACCCTAAACTTCAAAAGAATCCAGGAATAACTTGATTCAGTTTTGGGTCGTCGCAAGGTATGGAGAACAACGGAACAGAACGCTCCCGAGACACCCGGTTTGTTTCAACCTTATTTAAGAATATGGCATCTACTTCAAATGTGAAAGAACTCGCTGGTATCATTCCGTCGCATCCACAATCACATCCATCAAGGTCTCGGTTCAGTCGCTAGGCGCGATGAACAAAGCGGCCTGCACTGCCTGTTCTTTCTCTCATGCCACTGCTTCACGCTAAGTGCATGGGCCTGGTATGACATGCCATAATATGAATGACGTATGTTGTCAGCTCCCATCATTCATCCATCTGATACAAACGATTATCCCCATGATGGCACCCCAGCCTGATTGGGGACACCCAATACTACATTAAAGGTCAGCATGTTTCCAACAAGTCCTCGCTTCGGTTTCCGTCGATTCCCACCTGTTCGGAATGTACTTCACAATCTTCATGCCAATCGTTGTGGTGGCTGTCTTGACAGTCGCAATGGCTGAACTGGACCAGAAACCCAACGGGACGGTCATACCACTATTCACTAAATTCCCGTCACTGTTGAAGGCTGATGAAACCGTCAATTTGAACGTACTTTACTCGCACATTGCATCAGTCGACATGTATGTCATACCAACTGACGTTGCATGCGCTAAGGGATCATCTTTATATTCATAGCAAGGTTCAGCGCGGCCTCGAATATTATGAGAAAAACACAGGAACTCCACATCCCCTTGCTGTGAGGGGGATTGAGTCTGACTCGGATCCTTCTGACTTGAATCGCGCTGGCGTTGGCGCCAGTTTGACGAATTACAACAATGGGATGTGGTATAGCACCATCTGGATAGGTACTCCTGCTAGATCTTTGACTGGTAGGTGCAAGTCCATGCAATATGTCGACTCCGATCGATGATCTCCGCTGCAGTCAGCATCGACACTGGTTCTAGGTAGTGCTTTCTGTCAACCCCACGCAGCTCATTTGCTGAATTTTACGCAGTGATCTCTTTGTACCAGGGCCTACCTGTGCACTTGGATGCGAAGGACACACAAAATGGGACCCCGAATCATCTCAAACCTCGAATGACAAGAAAATGGAATTTGAGATCACATTTTCAGACGGAGCCTCCGTCTCTGGTGAACAATTCATCGATAATGTCACCATTACTGGCCTCACTGTATGTTCTGTATCTTTTATGGATGTCATCATTTCTGACTTGCGTATAGGCAAACCATCAGACTATTGGTGTTGCAAAAACATACTCCCAAAACATGAAGGTCAATGAGTTCCCAGCAGATGGCATGCTGGGAATGGCGTTCCAGTCAATTTCGTTGTTTTCTGATAGCCCCGTATTCGAAACACTCATCAATGAAGGAAAGGTGAAAGAGCCTGTATTTTCCGTCAAGCTCTCTCCTATTGGAGGCGAGTTGTACCTTGGTGGATCCAACACAGATTTATACACAGGTGACATCGTCTATACCAATGTCGTTGTGGTGGTGAGCTAGAACATCGAGTGGACATGGACAATACATAACTTATTTTGGCCATCCAGGGATTTTGGCAGGTGGTCATAGCAAACATTCAAGGCAACGGCGGATTACTCGCCACGAATGTGGCTGCCATCGTCGACACTGGCTCAAACTTCATTATTGGTGATTTACCAAGCGTTTCCTATCTACACAAAAAACTTGGTGGAAAGAGAGAGACGCGTGAATACTACAGCTGTGAGTACCAATCCAGCTTCAATTTGATGTTTCATTTCCATCGACCTCCTGCAGTCCCATGCAAGAACTTCCCGACAATAAGCTTTACCTTTGGCGGCACTGGCGGTAGGAAATTCAAGATCCCTGCATCTCTCCTCAATCTGGGACCGACTTTGGATGGTTCGTCCGACTGTTGGAGCGCCATTGTCAGTGGTGGAAGGGAACGAAGTGAGTTTCGCTATTCATACTTTTTGGGAGTGAATGTCTAATACCTCATGTCAACCTTGTCCCAATCCCTAGAACAATGGAACATCGGAGGCCCTTTCCTACAGAGTGTCTATACGGTTTTTGATTTCGGGAACAAGCGAGTCGGATTTGCGGATCTTGCCACATGATCGTTACGAGCGTAGCATGCCAAATGTGTCTTTCTGAACGGCTAGTACTACTAATGACAGAAGTGGGACCACTGTATGGATTGCGCAACACAGGCTTGAGGTGTGCGCTGGTCATAACAATAGGATGAGCTCGTCTGGTGTGCCGAGCTCCGTGGGGGAGTGGCAAGGATGTAGGAGCGGAAGAGAGAAACATGGAAAGTGACGGTGGGCAACCGAGATGTATGCGTCTGAGTTGGGGCCACCGGCGCGGTCGCCATGCCACTGATCATTCTATCTACACTTTCGGGGCGACTCTCAAGCAATATTCTTGTCGTGACCGTAGGGTGCCATTGAATATGAGCTTTTCTTTCTTTCGTTCTACGTCTCTCGTCTCGTCGTCACTTATAATGCTGAGAGCTAACGTACGTCGACCATCCGCCCGCCCTTTCGTGCCGCCACGCAGACCCGGTTAGGCCAGCTCAGCGAGTTCATGGACGCACACGTGTAAGCCCCACTGGCATACCAGTCACATGCCTCGTCCCATATATACCCGATCCGCACGTACGATGACAGTAGCAGCCCTTGTACCCATACGTCGTAGTCGCCCTATAGAGCGTGGTCCTGTTCTTTTGTGCCCGCCCTTGTTTCCGCCGTTGGCCACGGTCGGTTTCCACGCTAGGGATCTGGTCTTGGCAGACTCTTAAGAATTGTCCGGTCCAATGGTCGGATCCGATCGCGCTCGAGTACACGTCTGTACACCAATGCGATACGCGTGAAGCTCGACGCTGTGTTGTTCGTCGCCCCGTTTATGAGTTGTGTTGAGGAGGGTGGAAGGGATGATGCACGCGTGCAAAGAGGCGCCGAAGCATTTAGAGGGGCTACACAAGGTACCTCTGGCTGTCATTTCGCAACGCGATGGCATTTGACGCCGCGGACGAGGCGTATGCGCTGAAGGCTCGTGTGGTGTCGCAAGCGGTGGCCCGGGCTTTTCCGAGTCCAACGCGCCCTGAGGGTCGGCACGCCGGGCACGGCGCAAGCACCGTCATCTATGAATATTTGAATCTCTTCCCATCTTTTCCACCTAGAGTGTACATCCAGGCTTCCGCGATAACCATACGCAGAGGGTTCGTCAGACCCACTACTCGTGTCAGGCCTTCAGGAATCGAGGGGTGGACTCTGGGGTCTGGTACAAGGTAGACGAGCGTAGCGTGTTCACACTGGTAGGTGATATATTGCATCAATCATATCATCAGTTTCACCTATCCATCATCCGATTTATTCCTATTCCTGATGGCCCACGGTGGAATCTGGATATAGTAACTGTTGGCCTCTCATCATAAAGGTCTGTGGGTGGATATTTCACCATCAGTCCTTTCCACTCCTCTAGTAGCAATGCGATTCCTTAGGGGAATCATACTTGCAGTCATGGTCATTGCAAAACCTGTACCGGACCGGGAGGCGGGTGGCATAGCCATACCACTCACCAGACACTCTCCCCTTCTGAACTTAAACGGAAGCATCGATCTCGACAGAATCAGCTTCCATAGTATAATGGTCGAGGAGTGAGTGGAATGATCCATTACATCTCGACGCAGTGCTCACTCTTTTTCTTAGGAAGATCCTCAGGGGCCTAGACAATCACGAGATGAACACGGGGAAAATACATCCTTTCGTTGAAAAGCGGAACGAGTCCGTTGAAAGGCGTGGCGTTAGCGTTCCGTTGACATCTGGTCAGTTTGACATGTGGATTGGCGAGATTTCGATTGGCACTCCCCCCAAGAGCTTGAAGGGTAAATTCTCCAAGCATCATTTTGATATATTATGTTTCACCCTCATATACAGTCCAAATAGACACCGGTGCGGCGTAGGTACTTTCTGTTTTGCTGGTACAGTTGTTTTTGCTCAAGTCAACTCAGTGATATGTGGGTACTGCAGGCTGGCTGTAATGGAATTGCCGGAGATCGCGACCTATGGGATCCCAATTCATCCATATTTGCCAAGAACCAGGATCAGCCATTTCAGCACATATATTCCGATGGATCGAATGTCAAAGGTGGATTATATAGTGATACCGTAACCATCGCTGGACTCACCGTATGTTTTGTCTTGCCTATGACTCACGACGATTGAATTTTGATGCCAACCTAGACAGATTCTCAGACTTTTGGTTCTATAACTTCGTACCACACTCCTCGGATAAAAAACAATGGAGATGCGGACGGTTTATTGGGATTGGCCTTCGCTTCCGTCTCGGCATATGGTGCTGATCCCCTGCTTGTATCGCTTATCAGACAAAGGAAGCTAATCAATCCGACATTTTCATTCAAATTATCTTCTTCTGGGGCCGAGATGTACCTCGGTGGATCGAACAGGTTGCTATACAAAGGTGACATTACTTATACACGCGTAACAAATCCTGTAAGTTGAAATGGTAGATGGGTGTGGGTGTTACTGATATTGGCATTCAACACGTAGGGACTCTGGCAGGTGTCCATGGACGATGTTCGTGTTAATGATAATAAGATCCTCAACAATGTACCTGTTGTTTTCGACACTGGTACGAGCTTCATCTACGGAGATTGGAGCCAGGTTGCAGAATTGTACAAACACCTTGGCGGTACCCTCATGGAACATGCAGGCTCGGGTTACTACTACCGTGAGTTCTGATTGCGTTTGAGTACTTGCTTTTATCGACGGCCTGCAGTACCGTGCGATTCTTTCCCACCACTGGGCCTCACCTTCGGTGGCAGGACGTTTGATATTCCTCCTGAAATTTTTAGACTTCCACCAATTGAGGAAGGTTCTCTCCATTGTTTCGGCGTCATAATTGCTCAGCGCTCGCGCATAGGTGAGGTTTCAGTTCTTATCGCTTCCAAAATCCCGGTTTTCGGCACTAGGTGGAATTCTCACTCTATCGCCTAGGATTTTGGAACATTGGGAATCCTTTCTTGCAGGGCGTATACAGCGTGTTCGATTACAGTAATTTCCAGGTCGGGTTTGCGGACCTCGCTTGAATCAACGCGAATGTTCCCACTGCACTGGATAGTTATGACTTTGATCCAGGTCGTCGGAGTTCATGCCAGTGGGTGAAAACATGATCAACAAAGAAGTCCGTGTTACGCTCGACTCCGTGCTGGTAGTATTACCTCGTCTCGCCGTCTCCGTTGCCTTGTCTTCACTCCCGCCACCATCCTCGTCTATAGCTCCGCCCCCTCCCTCACTCTTACCCGCCGTAGCGATGCACCTGCCCCTGCCCACTATGTGATGCGACGTTGAACCAGACCGTTTCAACTGACACAACGGAGTGCCGGCAAAACGGCGCGCCAGCCACGACATGATGATGACGACAAACTGATGGGCCACGGCGTGCCACTGCCACCGCGCCGCGGTGATGCAACGATACCGAACCCAATGACGATGGTGTGCCAGCGTGGTCCCACAATGCGACGACGCGACTGGCATCTCTGAGTCACAGTGAGATGAACAGCGCGGTGGTGTGCGAACGACCGCAAGGATGACGACGACGACACGCCATGAGACGACGTTGAACGCGCCATCGTGCCATGATGTATTCGTCGTTCAACACTGCCTCACCGGTACATATCCCATACCCGTGGCTACGGGTTTGGCGTGGGTATGCAAATGGTATGCTTGATGCAGCGAGGGGGGTGAGGTAGCAAGGGCAAAGGCAAGGGCGACTGCGAGGCCGAATGAGGGGCAGGTAATGACACACGGCATTGTCGAGTCACTCGTATGCTCTCGGTGGTGGAAGTTGAACGAAAGTACGCAGCGAACGTCAGTGAGATGGGGTGACGACGGCGACCGTGAGTGGGTGGAGAGGGCGGTGGCGATGAGCACGACAGCGACAGCACAGTGGGAGGTGCACTGGGTCAACGTTCCAACCCGTACCCTGACACAGGTGTGATGTATGAGTGGTTGAGAGGATATAAGCTTACCATTTCAAGTCTTAGGTTACGAATGATTTATCAGCATGAATCCTTCGCGAAAAAGCACATACTAGGAGCGTGAGCAATGCATTAGAACTCTGAGTACGCCATTGCGAATGATATATCGGTGGCATTATCGAATCACATGCTGAAGGGGTTGATCGTTGATCGAGATTGATGATCGGCGGCGGCGGTTGTATTGGCAGGACTGCTTGGGAGCGCGAGCCGGCACGATGGTATATCAATATTGCATGACGATCGCGGGTGCCAATGCATTGATGTATCATGTCGGTCCGACCGGTGCATGTTTGTGGGGATAATATATCAGCTGTTTCCAGGCCGCAGGTATGGCAACTGTGCGAGCGAGAGCGATATATCAGTAGGTTCTGGGTGGCATGCGCGGAGGTATGGAACGATGAACGCAGATAATGTATCCGGATGGATTTGCATGTGTTAAACGAATACTGTACGAGCAAGGGCGACATCATATCAGTATCTTCTGGATGGAGAACACGGACGTACGTGTAGTATGGGCGCGGGTGATCGTATGATGTATCAACCTGAGGACAGATTTGCGTTGGTGGGAAGTAAAAAGTCCCGGGAATGTGGGTGGCGTGATGAAGATGCAGAGCCAGAATTCGGGAGGAACTTGGTGAAGTCACTCTGCTGTCAGCGTGGTTCACTGAGACGAAAGAGCTGATGGCAAGGCCACTTTTGTCTCGGCCATATTACTAAAAGCTGGACATGAATTGAGTCGTCCATGGATCTCTTCCCATCGTCTCCACCACATTCAGGCTTGCATGATGACCATACGCAGAGCTTCGACTTTGGGTTGGTCAGACCCACTGCAAATGCGGATACATTGGACAGCACTCGGGTCAGGCCTTCAGGAATCGAGGGGTGGACTCTGGGTCTGGTACAAGGTAGACGAGCGTAGCGTGTGCACAGTAGGTGGTATATTGCATCCTCGGAGTTCACTGGGCCAAGGGATCGAAGGGCAGTCCAGGACTCGGAGTTGCGTATACCTATGAAGGTGATTCATGGTCAGATAGACAGATGATTCTATGTGAGTTGAGGACCAATCGGAAACGCGCAAGGGCGTCGCAGAAG
Organism: Leccinum griseonigrum; assembly: GCA_038091915.1. Taxonomy (NCBI): domain Eukaryota; kingdom Fungi; phylum Basidiomycota; class Agaricomycetes; order Boletales; family Boletaceae; genus Leccinum; species Leccinum griseonigrum. The sequence goes on along the minus strand of JBBPPI010000375.1, from coordinate 1,012 downwards.
ACTCGAGTGCGTTCAGAATGAAGATGGCAAGGTGGCGCGTACAATTGATGAGCCATTGCCAGTTGCCAGAAGATCATCATGCCACTTCGCAAATACGCGCTGAGTATAGTCAAGACCCGGGGACTGTGTCATGCTGATCATTAATATCGACAGCCAAAAAACAGAATACGATGAGATACGTTAAAAATCTGATAACATGTCTTTTACACCCAGCCAGTAGTCACTGTCTGTCCGCTTGCTAATCTCACCCTTGGTTAACCATGCAAAGTCTCGGTATCGATCTGGGTCGGGGCGAACTTGCCCTGCAAGAATATGGGCTTTGTAAAAAAAGACAACGTCCTACACAGGACCGGTAAGTATATAAGATTTCATGACGGGGGTAGAACTCACGTCTTGGGTGCTCTGTTTGGGAGGATGGTAGACACCTATTGGGTTCCGACCCACTATCCAGGTATCCATATGTCGTCCACACTCTGTATCGAGTCTTCTATGTGCAGCCTTGGAGATTGTTTGAATACGTTCAACCCGCCACCTCTCAGCGACACTCACCACGTGTAAGAATTCGTCCTTTTCGACGTCGCCTTGTGGAAACCGCCACACGCCCTTGTCGTCCTCTCGCGTTTTGAGTATGAGATAGAGATTGCGCTGACCCCTCCTGTTGAGGTCCTTGAGATCGTTGGACTCGTCTGCCTTGTGGATGCGCGGCATGGACTCGTCCACTTCGTCCTTCATGGCGATTTCCATGAGCTCGGTCGCCTCGTTGCGTTCCTCAGAGGGATCCAGGCCAAACGGTGCGCCAAACGCCCTGCGCTCGCGTCTTTTCTCCTCTATGTTGAATCGCGTTTCGAGTGGCGAGCCTTGCTTGAAGTAGAACTCGGTTGGGATAGGGTTGCGCAGGGCGCGGTGTATGCGGGCTTGGTAGGCATAGAACGCTTTTTCAAAGGGTGTCGGTGTGCGGGTAAGGAGCGGGGAGCGGTTGAGGATGACGGCGGCGTGCAAGTTTGGGCGGGTG
>JBBPPI010000374.1:0-18615 GCA_038091915.1 Leccinum griseonigrum | reverse complement strand
AGCTTACCAGCTGTTGGAACATTGCTGGCTCTGACTCAGAAACTCTGACCAACTTAAAGTTCGACGATTGGCCCAGCAAGGAATCTAGGCCAAATTGTTGGAGTCTCAAACTTGAACATTCCATGGAACTAAGGGTCCTTGACAAGCAACTCCTTGGCAAAGATATAAAAGCAAAGCCCATCTGATGATGTTCCTTTAGCATCTTGCTTCGCTCCTTTCACCTGCTTCTCAATTTCTTGTTTTGCCACTTGTCTCACTCCTTATTGCCCTTTTCCCACCACTCATTTCCTCCTGCTATTTGCTTGGATCCTCTTGCTCATTACTCATCATTTTGCTCATCGTCTGCCCTATTGGCTTTTTCTATCAGCATCTCCATACAATGCCATTCAAGTCTTCTATGTGCCATACATCTGCTGGCGGAAACAAGTCCAGTCTATCGGCAGAAGCAACCTCCACCCAGCCATCTCTGACTACTATGCTGGCATGTCTTCTTGCAGCTCGCAAGAATATGATCGGAACCAGGTTTTATCTTGGTATTGACATGTTTCGTGACAATGTCCATTGGATCCCATGATAGTCGTGCAGACCACTTGGTGGTCAAGCCAAGGAGCTTGGACATCGAGGTTGAGGAATTGGATGACCCGAACACTCAGGCTACTACAGTTGCTCTGAAGTATCCAACCTCCCCTCCGGAATCCCATGAACTAGCAGTCATCCATATTCTCTGCCCATGACATTTGGCTTATGGTAGACGGTGAATATCAAGGTCCTACCTAGATTTGCAAGGATTTCAGTAGTATCAAGCTCTCATGCGGGGCTGAGAAACCACCCCTTGAACCTTTTAAGGATGATTACATTACAGTGTCAGATAACCTTCGGTGGTTACAAGATGCCATTGTGACCCCTGGTTTTCAGAGCAGGAAGAGTTTTTTCCTTGCCGGTAGTGATGCTGGTGTACACTTTAAAGTACATCATGCACTCTTTGAAGTAAGTGATCGTGTTAGCCATTCACCTTCAGGTAAAAGGTCATAATGATTTTGTTGAAGGTGCAGGTGATGATGTCGATGACTTGTAGAGTGATGGTGCCGGCGACGCAAAGGACTTGGACCAACCAGACGAGCCTTTGAAAAAAGGTATGTATTGAATGTTGTCATACTCTGGACTATATAATAAAAATGCCTGTCTAGATAACCTTATCTTCACCATCGAGAACTGGTCTACATTCAATGACGTAGCAGCAAGTGCTCTTGAAGCCATCCAAGAGACTCACCATGTCGTTCCGGTTCCTGCATATGACATAGGTAGGAACTTCATCAGGCCTGATGCCTACGGTGCCCATCTCGAGGGTGATTTAATTGAGTTATACTTCAACTTGAACCATTGGTCCATTGCTGCCAAAGGCCCAGGCACAGTTGTGAGCAATATTTATGCTACTGACATCATTATGATCTGTGTGCTTGCTACAGCACAATCTGTGGCTGTGTCCAGGACTCCTAAAAAGCGCCGTCGCAACCTGAATCTCTTTGTTGACCCAAACCAGCCTCCAACCAAGAAGATTTGATGTGCTTAATCTGATATAACATTTACTACCTCCTTCTGCTTGACCTTTCAAGTCTTCGTTTTCTTTAGCTATTTGTCTTCTTCAGCCACATCTATTATATTATTATATTATTATAAGTAGCATTCAACTATTTCTCATCTTAATCACTGGTATTTTGGTACTTTACTTACAAGTTACAACAATTGCATTTAATGTTTGCATTCCATATCTGCATGTGACAAGATGACAAATAAAATGATCAAGCAAGGTATCTGTTGATGCAGTCGACATTCCTCAGTATTAGTATGTAGTCATAAATCTCTGATATTTCATTTATATATTTTTGCAATTCTGACACCTTGTAGTGATTATGTGCTAGGCATATGTTACAAACACTTTCCAATGCAATATGGAGACATAACTGCATATTCAAAACATTCTTGAAAGGCTTGTGGAAGTTGTAATAATATGTTTTTGTCAATTATATCATACATTTGTTGGATGGTATATTTTCGCTAGTAGGCACATCCCACTACAGTATTGACACATGACTGTCTATTCAGAATAGTTGTAAAAGCATTGTAGAAGCTACAATAACACTTTTATGATATATTTTGCAAACCTCTTAAATTTTCTCAGATTTAAATCCCCCATTACATCTTCAATTTAAATTGTAAAAATAGTATAAAGTCATGGCAGGTGGAGATCCAACAGGCCAAGAAACACTGCGCTGACAATATATCTTGCAACACAATAGATAGATATATATATAAGAAAATATGGTCTAGGATGATGGAGAGTATGGCACTACAAATGCACAAAAATTCTTACCATGTTCCGTGCTGCATCCATTGTGTGCACACCACAGTACCACCATGTTCATCATTGTATGTGCTGCATTCTTTCTTTATCAAATTATTGCACGTGCCATATTTTCACTTTGTTGTTATACTTACATTGTCTACATTCTTAATAAACTGTAACAGTGTATTCAAGCTACTTAGACCCTTGGCAGTGTAGTTGGCACCGGTATATACTGACTTATAAATGATGGAATTGTGTAGTAATAGTAACATATAAAAAGAGCCTGTTGTCGAGTCATCAGCCACTGGTCATCATGTTCAACCCAGTCCGCTAATGACATGGACAAGGCCCCAGGTGGCAGAGTGGGATGGGTGAGAGAAAGAGAGGCAGGGAGAGATCTAGAGGTGAGTGTAGTAGACAATTGTTGCCCGATAATATATAGCATAGTTGTACATATCATATATCTATGAATCGAGATGGAGCTGGATAATAGATAATCACAGAGTTCATTGACAAAATCCTCAGCATGCTGGAATGCAATATATCCTCTAATACTTGAAATATCTTTGTCTTACAATCTTTGCCCACACGCTTTACTCCATCTCTGAACTGAACTGTCTGACCACTTCCGAGTCCTTCAAGTATGGCTGGAGATTTCAGCCTGGGTCAAGCAGGTAGTCTTCCATTCTGTTCCACCAGACTCCATGCTAGTCGGCTGCACATGCTGGTGGGTCTTGACAATCCTCCGCGTGGGCAATGATATAAGGTTCTTCCACAGCAATCATTCAGTAGTAATGATGAAGAACAAATTTTGCAATTGCCAAGCTGATAAATACATCTGGGCCAATTATTTAACACTGCTCTTTGGTCAACTCCATGCAAGATGTCTATAAGTGCTAGAGATGCAGTCCGAAATAGCAAGGGAAGCCGATAGATTATAGCAAGTTCCATCAGCGCTGCAGAGTGAAAATGCCAGCTGAGTGCTTGGATCCGATTGATGACAAACACCTTTGTCATGTCACATTTATATTTGTCACAGAACACCAGAAAGGTTGTAAGTTCTTTGTTTGTATATCTAGATCCTGTATGAGGACTATCTATTTGTTAGTCAGCCATGGCACAATTGAAATGAGTACTAAAAATGTACAACTAACTGAAAATCCCTCAGAGAACTCCAAGGATCTCACTCTTTACATGCCGTCTGCACCTCCTCTATCTACAGCTCCTACAGCTCCTCTGTCTACAAATTCTATCCTCTCTGAACTTGCATCCTGTGAGTTGCGTCTTCGTATTGCTCAAGCGGAAGACAGTCTCAACGAGGTTTGACACTGTCGTTGTGTTGTCCAAGGCCTCATTTTTTTCAAAAAGGTCAATGTATCCGGCACAGGGAATCATGCAAACACCTGTGCCCGATCTATCCTCACTCCCTTCATCGACCGCGCATGAACTTTCAGGCAGTATACTACAACCATGCACGAGCTGTGTTGCTTTTATTGGATGCTGAGGGTGCCTGGAAAACACACCTTCTCCTCCTGCATGCCCATGACCTGCGGGGCCCTGGCAAAGATGACAATGAAGGTGAAGAATATCACAAGCCTTCTTGGATCTGGATCGTACCGCATACTGGACTTGTGTCTCCAGTCTCACCAATATCTGAGAATGAACTCAACGTCTAGACTGTTCAACGCCTGGAGTGGCTCAAGACTCGTGCTTGTGTCCAGAGATGCCAGTGGTGAGAGGAGAAATTACTTCTCATTGAGGAGATGAGATGAGGTTTGGCATACTTCAAGTACAAGTCCATGCATGCTATGGCTCTCCCAGGCCAAACAGCGTACCAATGTCAAATCTCGTTTGGTGCATGGGCTCAGTGTGTATGCCAATCAGCAGGCCGCAATCTGGAAACCGCACATCAACTACTCGAACTATATCCGACAAGGTAGCTCGGATAGTAGTCAAAGTGCCGTAGCCTTCCCCCCCTTTACCTTGGGCTATAAAGTGTCCGTTTTGCTATGATTAGCTACGTGCTACATGGCTGTGTACGTCACAGGCTGAACGTCTTTTTCAATGTTTCCAACTAGACAGATAGCTGGGTCGAATCCATAGCTAGTGTAGCTCCCCTAGTGTCATCTGTCTGGGATCACCAAATCAATTGGGTTGCATCGATCAAAATAATCCATTTTTATCTACATTTATTTTTGTACACAAAATGCCCTCCCCGCTCCCTCGCCCACCTGCCCGAACCACAGTGCCTTACTGCTGTGGTACACCCATACACGTACATGTGCGCGGGTCGCTTCATCGTTGCATGGTGCCCGTTTTCGTCATTGTCATGGCATGGTGCTGCCAGCACACCGCATCGTTGTGTCGTCATCCCCAGCATCCATTGTTCTGGAGCAATTATGCAATTGACAGCCGACATTACCGAATGTACACATGTGGAAGAAATCAAGGTGCCTGCTCGAGCAGGCAACAATCAGAATTACAATAGTAAGATCGCATGTCATCTCGATAGATTGGATCAGTGCTTCCGTTTTGATCTCGCGACTCATATTGAAGAACAAACTCCATCGTTAGATGATGAAGACCACGAGGATCACGAGAACCACAAACCGGATGGTGAAAACCACACTGTCGCCGAGTATTTCACAGCGACACATCATATCAAGGATTACTTTGCTATTTCTTCTGCTCTTCTCCAAGGTTCCCACCCCCATTTCCCGATGCCTTTTCAAACATTCGCAAGCACAACAACCACTTTCCACCTGGAAACTAAACTTTCGTTACAGCTGACTGCTATGGAAGCCACTATGAAATATGACCTCCCATATCTCATTCCGGCCATATCTGCATTCCTTGTACAATGAAACAATGCTCGCCCTCCAGCCCCCGATGTTCTAACTCCAGATCTGGTACAGAGTACTTGTGCAGCAAGCATCATATCACGATGACCAGATCTTAGAATCTCCACAGATAATCTGTGCCATCCCCCCGTCTGCTGCAAACCCGTACAGCCAGTACGACTCTGTGATCATTAGTCCCCATCTGGCAAGCAATTGGCCCGAACACGGTCTAGAAGGCCATTCTGTCGCACAGCTCCGGATCATCTTCCGCCTCTTACATTCCAACTTGTTCGTTACTTACGTTCAACATTTCCATGTCACACCTCAATCCAATCCTGCAAACATGCATGCCGTGACCGGCATGCACTTATTGAAACACGCCATTAGAGCGAATGGGCAACGTAAATGTATTGATGAGGTGATTCACGTTACTTTCTGTGACTGTTGAACTTGAAGGCACATGACTCGACATCACATGGGATGCGAGTCGAATGCAGTGCTGTCAGTGTTCGAATCAGAGCTCAAATGTACGAGCATCGGAGTGTGAATATATGACAAATTTTTGTATGCACTTCACAAAATCTGAACTTCACTTAAGGTCACGAAGCAACTTTGAGGCACCCTAATGTTAGTGTTTAAATGTCTGGCCTGGTCTGGTCTTTTGCCTTTTTTGTGGAAAAACTGGACGAAGACTGAAAAAGACTGGTCATTCAGTCTTTTTCAGTTTGGTCTGGTCTGGTCTTTCTGTTTATGTAAATAGGTTCAGACTGTCAGGATATTAGTATTTTAAACTTTTAGTACATGTCATTCTCAAGTTGATAGACTTACAAAACCCATTTCGAGGTATGGGATCACATGAGAATAGAGCTTAGCAATGGCTGTACCAAGTGTTGCTGAGACCCCCTGCTTCCATATCCATTAATATTTGTGTAATTCCTTCCACATCTGGTAACAATCTGCCCAATCTCAGGTTGCATACTATGTTGGAGGAGAGTTTTTGAAAATATCTCATAATTTGGTCAAATAAAATTGTGATAAAAAATCAGAGTAGATAGAGGACTATACTATCAAATAGGGAGGTTGTGAGTGTCTGGGCCAGACTGTGTGAAACTGGGTGCTCGGCTAAATGCCATAAAGTGCTGTCGCCTCGGCTATGGAAAAGTGTTGGTTTGCTGATGCACATTAGCCCGATACTCATGGAAGCTTTACAGATGCTCAAGTTCTTCCTCAAGAAAGGCCAGCTGGACTTTACAACAGGGTGGGCAATGTCTGAGAAGGATAGCATTGCTTGTTGATAAGGATCAGAAGACGTTCTGGCATCTATGATCAACCCCAACTTGCAAGGGGCTGTGCTGCAGAAAGTGGTGGACACTCTTATTGGTGCTATTGTGGATGACTCGGAAGGCGATGAGCTTTCTGGATTGCCACAGATCTTCTAATTCTAATTGTTTAGTACTTTGTCGTGTCTCATATTGCTGATCTTGTATGACTGCTATTTATAAACCTCACTGCTCCCCCATTCTCAGAGTCATATCACCTTCTATTCTCAGTCTTGAACCGCTATGTTAAACCAACACCAAACAATGCCACAATTCCCAGTATGACAACACAACATGGACCCTTATCATGCAGCTCAGCATGACGGCTCAACGAGGACTGGAATGGGGAGACGACAGGTAGTACAACGAGGACGGGGACAATGAGGAGATGACAGTGAGTATGAACCATCCTCCCTCCCTTGTGCAACAGCTCAGCATGATGACACGGTGACAAGGACTGTGACAGGGAGAACGGGCACGATGAGACAACAGTGATTACGATGTACGGTACACCTTTGGTACCATACGCCTTGTCTCCATCATCCTCGTCCACAACTTCCTCCCTCCCTCGCCTCCTCTTTATTTGTTTACAATGTATTAACCATGCAGCTCAGCACGTTGGGGAAGCAAACTTGAAGACTGGGACGGGGAGACAATAGTGAGCATGGTACGGCGAGATGACAGGTACGAGGGGGACGGGTACAATGAGGAGACAACAGTGATTACAGTTTACGGTATGCCTTTTCTCCATCATCCTCATTCACAACTTCCTAATCATCCTCCCTCCCTCGTGCAACAGCTCAGCACAATGACATGACAGGATGGGGACGGGGCCACAATGGAGAGATGGTAGGACCCAGATATGCCTCCACTCGCCTCCTCTTTACCTCTTTATTTGTCTACAACATCCTGACCATCCTCCCTCCCTCATGAACAGCTCAGCACTGAGATGGATGGGGATGATGAGGAGACGATAGTGAGTATAGTCCACCGCCTTAGTCTTCATCATCCTCTACATCTTCCTAACCATCCTCCCTCACTCATGCAACAGCTCAGCATCATGGATGACACAACAAGAACAGGGACACAACAAGGAGACGATAGGTACATACTCGTCTGCATCTATGCACTATGAAACCTATTCCTCCCTCTCGGGTGGACGGTAGGGAACTTCAGGTTGATGGAGAGGCTGGGCTATGGCTCGTCTGGTAAGTTTCAACTATGAATCAGCCATTTTACATACTGAAGCCACTATTGTGGTATTACAGCTTCTGTATATATGGCTCAAAACATTGTAAACCATAAAGTTTATGTTATCAAGCTCGAACATTGCCCCAAAGGTGCTTCATCTGTGGAGCAAGAATACTGGGTCCTCAAGAAGCTGGAAGGGGGTCCCAGAATTCCACATGCTCATTGGTTGGGACGAGAGTCAACCTACGATGCGTTGGTTATTGATCTTCTGGGACTATCTCTCTATGATCTTGTGGCCAAGCAGACAATGCTTAGCCTGCGTTTGGTGATCCATATTAGCATTCAGCAGCTTGGTGCATTCATCCTCCATGATGGTTGTGACCCATCAATGTAAACCATAGGTGGATAGGTGTTACGCTTACAGTACATACACAAATACAACTACGTCCATGGCGACGTCAAACCTCAGAACATTTTGATGGGCTTAAATGATATGGCACCCGTCCTGTTTCTTGTCAACTTCGGCACCGCATCACAATACATCGACACAACAACCGGGCATCATCTTCCGTTCCAATAAATTCGCTGTCTTACAGGAACGCCGGCCTTTGCATCAATCAACATTCACTTGGGAGTGGGGTTAACCTGTCGTGATGATATCGAATCATTTGTTTATACCTTGATCTACTGTCTACATGTGTTACGATTGTCTCCGAGACTCTCTATGTATCTCTTTTCTCTTTCCTTTTGCTTCGCTTATCGCCTCTACCTTATATTCACTTTGTATCATAGACCTCTAGCAACTTTGTCTTTCCTTCCACGTCGCTGATGGTCCGATATTTTCCCTATCTCCTTTCCGATCTCTTCATATCTTTGCCTAGACTTTCTGACTCATGATGACGCCATTGCTTCATCAGCCATCAGTCATCACTTCGTCATGTACGCTTACTCCTCCGCAGCTTCTGACTCATTCCTTACTGTGGATGACTCCTCTATTCCATGCGATTCCATCGCCTTCCATCTCGTAGTACTTAAGGACCAGTCTCCTCGTTTGTATTCCCTAAGCTAGAGCTACTTGAAATCCAATCGAATATCCTCTGCAATTCCTCGTGTGTCTTCGTCTTTCGTCCCTTCAGTCCTCTGCCCCTCTCGGGTGTGTCCTTAGCCTTAATCTTCGAGTGACGTGACTCTTCGTGAGTTCCTCCTCGAAAGAACCCTTAGTACTTCGGGCTTCGCCAGACGTTAAGTCTGCTCGGCCAATCCTTCGTCTCAGCCTTCGCATTCAAGTCTACAACTGACCCTACCCAGGCCAGCTGTAACAACATGGTTCCCTTCAGTGGCTGAAGAACAGCTCTCACTGCAAGAGCTCGTCAATCCTTAAATTGAAAGAAATTGATTCCTGCGGAAACTTTGTGTTGTGGGTTGCCACGTGAATTTCCGATGATGCTCAACTATACCCGCGCACTTTCATTTTCAGACACATTAGATTACGATCATCTTTGCTCACTAGCTCCGGAGCATCAACACTAAAATATACCCAATGTTGGGTCTTGTGGCTTGTCAGCAGTTGCTCCTGCTCTCCTCTTGCCAGACTCCCCCTCATGGCAACCCGGTTTGCAAGCCAGCTCACACACCGATTGCACATCACACCAGAGCATGCATGCAAAAGAATCGGAGTCATGGAATTCCTGTAAAGTTTTTCCAATATTTACTTTTGATTTCTAAGCTAACATTGATTTCAAGTGCGTGCTCTAACTGGAGGTATATATACATCTTATGTTTTATATGTGATTCTATGATATTTCCTTGAAAATATATAGGCTTTTTATGTCAATGAGCCATCAGGTCGGTTCAACCAGTCAGTCGGGTAAAGTCACACCCTAAGTCGGTGACTTGCCAGAGTCAGCTCACGACTAGCCGAGTCGCAGCAATACTAACTACATGACTTAATTGCACATGTTATGGTATATAGAATATGGTGGAACATTATGTAAGAGTTCTAACCAATAGTATATAAGACTCTATACATGATGTGTAATCGCCGAGTCATATGTGAGTCATAATAAGTACAGTATATGAGTCATAATCAATAAACTGATCAGTAAGCAAAGTAGGTATGAGTCATCATAGAAAATGAAAGAATAGTCTAGAAGTAACACCATGACGGTCAAGTCCAGTGACGTGTGCACCATGCACAACGGCCAAGGAAATCAAATGACAAATTTCTATCTCCCTAGGACCAAATCTGCCCCTCAGGGAGAGGACATTTCCTGGGCTCGGCAGATTGGTCCCTCTGATTCCCACACAGCCCTTGACAACCATTTCACTATAAACTCCCTCTGTGACAGCCCCCTTTTCACCTATTGCAACAGTAAAGGCCACAAACCCCTCACCAAATTGAAATTCTTAGACACCCTCTCTTTAATCCTCAAAGAATGCACCAATGCAGGGACATGGCATTCGCATTAGCTCAACACTAGAATACCTCCTCCGAAATATCCCATTTGATGTGGTCAAGGTCAAAGGGAGGAATTCTTCCTACGCTAACTCTACCACCGGTCAGATGATACCCAATAAGTAGTATCTGTTTCATTCTCCTTCTAATGCTTCGTCACACCAGGACAACTACTTTGTGGGAAAGCAGCTCATCCTCAGCCCAAATTGGTCCAGAGCCGGACAGCACTGCATGCTGCCACCCACATTACCCTCATGCACAACTCCCCGATATTTTCCCTTGTGCTCATAGTAGCCATAAATGAATTTGTACCTATCATGTGATATAGATACAATATCATTTTCTTTTCTTCCTCAGTTATATGATTCTATGCTCAGGCCAAAGATATCTTTCTCTCATTATTCTAGTTCTTCCTCCACTTGTCTGTTTGCAAGTGAGAACCTCTTTGCCCTTATACTTTGACTCAACGGTCTCTTAGTGAGCATCTCAAGATTCTAAAGTACCAAAGTTGTTGTCACCACTTTGCATAACAAAAGAAATAGCACTTTCTTCGCCTCCTGCTACTCACTGAGGCAAGCAGTCACCATTTCGTCCTCCAGACCATCTCGGCCTTAATCAGGTTTTTGCACTCCCTCTATTGTTTCAACTGTGTCTACTGCCTATGCACTGATGATCGACCGTAACAGATTGACCTACATCATCCCCCAAGGGAAAGGGGACATTGTCATCTTGCAATATGACTCGGATGCACCAGTGTTGCTTCTTTTCCACTTAGTAGTTTCCGGTCCATTCCACCAAGTCAAGCTGGCTTTCTTGAGGTGAATAATATTACCAGCAGGTAATCTGATTGTTGTGAGTGTCTCATTATTGACATTGATGCAGCCAGAATGTCTGGGCCAATGTTTTGAAGCTCGAAATTTCACTTGTAGAAGGTGGCTCTATGGACACCAAGATGATCTTCAGCATAGTGAAGAAAGTGTGAGAGCTGAGATGGTGAATAAACCACCATCAGGTGCCTGACACCAGCAAATCACTAATTTTGGAACAGGAACTGACAGTTACATGCCGCTTACAGCACCATCACAGTATCCCGGCAGCATCTGGCAGTATTCGACAGCGACACAGGTTGTCAGGCACCTGGCACGACAAGAAACACATCATGTTACTTCATTTCACATATACATGAGCACTGTGATCCGATAGTAAAGTAACTGGATTATGAACCACATAAATTATTCAGTTACTTTTCCCACTGAAAGTGCATGCCGTTAATTTCAGTGATCCACTGAAGCTATATTTTGCACTGATTTAGTGGAAAAAGTAACTGGAATTTTTCCTTCCCTGTCTGCTATCTAGACTACTCTAGTAACCTTTTTCACCGTGGTAGCATGAGTATTGGAGTGAATCTGAAATATTGAACTGAAAACTAAGTATCGATACTTATTAAGGTTCAGTTTCATATATACTGAAACCTAGCTACTAAACCTGTGAAATTTGGAAGGACAATTCAGATGTGAGGCAAATGACGCCATGTGTCCAGTGAGCATGTGAGCTCAACTTACTGAAGAATTGACATTGATGCCTATAGAAGTAATGTGGACCAAGAAGTTGTGCTCACTATTTCCCTTATATACTTGTATTCTAAAATATTGTACACTGCATATGGGTTCCCATTTGTTTTGCATGGCCTGATAAGCTCTAGAAGCTTAGGTGTGTTCTTCAGCTGCCGCCAGACATTCTTCGAATGCTAATATCTTCTCAAGTCATCCATTTTGAATTATGGTCACACCGCCATTTTCACCCTGATCGTATGTGACCTCAAACTGTGGATTAATCTTGTGAGTTCTGATCCAGATCGTACTTACCTGGACATAGCTATTGTCTCGGTACTCCATGGATGACTTGACCTGTTTCAAAGACCAGCTTGTGCAAATGAAATCACCACTCCGCATCTGCAGCTTACTCCATATATCCATTTTTGGAGGCAGTTTAGCCATGTAGTCAATCTGGCGTCCACCAAGTATATCAACGAAGTAGAGGCCAATCCGACGCCTCAGATCTGCATCGGGTTCATAGTTTACCTGATGTAGTGGGTGGTCGGAAAACTTTTTCTGGATCTGATTTGATGTACATCAGTTTATCAGTTCATGCTCATTGCAAAATACCAGTCTGACTAACATGTCTGATTGATCTACTCATGTGCCAATATAATTCATCTGTTACTTCTAGTGATTTCGCCCTCTTTTTGTCTTCTCACTTCTTTGTAGTCTTTGCAGTGCTTTGCGCTGCTTCTAACCATTACCATTGCATTACCCATGGGCGATTACCTATCTCACAACTTCGCTCAACGTTCTAGCGTCTTGTGGTCGCTCTACACTTCTTTTATTCGAGTTGTGATTACTTTCCTCCTATTGTGGCTGATTGTGACTGCTAGTTGTTTACCGGTATTTACAGCCACTCGACTCAAATCTCGGAGTCCACTGTTCTGTTTCCTTTGTTACTCACAATGAACTCCAGTGTGACCTAGAGTCCCTATTCAGTGATTATCCCACACCCACAAGCTTTCTGCACTTATCATAAAGTATATGTGGTGTTTCAACGCATCTTCAACGCATCCTACATCCAACTGTGTTTGACGACCATTGGCAGACCGAGCTCCCCACCAAGCAGACAATGGATTACATTGTCCAAATCTGATATTCTTCCTGTTATGACTGGCCCGGGTAGGGTCAGCCGTAGACTATAGTACCAGAGGGATGAAGAGAGCGTCGGGCGTCTTGAAGACCCCGAAAGACTAGAAGAATGAAGGACTAAAGGTAAGGCGAAGGCTTGAAGGCTGTGATTTGCAAGATTCATCCCACACCTCAAGTGGATTATTGTTCACCTGAACAATATAATATATATATCATAGAAAGCATCATCTAGCCAGCAAAGGAGACAGTGGAGAAGAACTTAGAATCCATGTTGAATACCAGCTTCCACAAATATTTGATCACCAAATTTCTCATTGGTTGCCATGATCGGGTCACAATATCTGAGTTCTGTTCTCACTGCCCAACCCATCTGGAGCAGATGAACCTCGAATCCCTAGGTACGAAATCGCTTTCACTCCTTCTTGATGGAATGATAGCCAATGTTTCTTATATTACGAGAATGGACCTTGTATGAAAAGAAGGTCCCACAGTATCTTATGGGAGAATGTTCCTGCTATGAGGTTGACAGTATTTCCAAGGATGAGTTGGAAAAAGCTTGAGATACTGTTGTAGAATGGTATAAATCTAGATGACATATGAAGTTTGTATTTATGCAATATCCATGTTTCATACTAATGCAACTTTTTGCAGTCATGAGCTGGGTTGAATGGTTCCATCTGGATGGATCTACATCCGACACCCGCCCACAGTGGACTTACCTGTTGAGAAGATGGTCGGTGAAACTATAGAAGTTATGTGAAATGATATGAACCATGGTTCATACACTAATTTATCATTTTATTCAACAGGTTCTCAAAATGACGACACCTTGTTGGCTGAGAATCCTGACTCGGAGACTGCAGCCCGGGCCCAATCCACCTACCTCTGAGCCCTCATCCAGAGTGATTCATAGAACTTTTTCCAGTCACCAGTAACCACTGTTATGTCTAAAGAGTTTAGTGATCCTCATCGACACCTGCCTTGTACCGCACTGAAGACCCTTGTAGCTATCCATAGCATGTTCCAAAATCCTGCCAAATAATTACAAACCTTTTCTCAAAGCTGTCAAGCAGTTGGGTTTAAACGGGGTCATCAAGCTATTTTGGATCAACTGGGCGTTATCGGATCCAACTGACTTTATAACAATTGAACTCTTGCACCATTTTTTCCGATTCACTTGGGATCATGATATGAAGTGTCAAGGTTCACAGGGCTACTAAGCTAGATTTTCGTTTTTCTCTCATTCAGACTTCCATAGAATATCGATCGTTCGATGAAGGTGTGTCTAGGCTAAAGCAAGTTACTGGCTGTGATCACTGTGCCGTCCAGCGGTATCTTATCTCAACTTTCGCTATCTCACGCAAGCTCTGGTTTTTACAACACATTCTCTTGATCGTGTCACGCGGGCACTGCAAGAATTCTACAATAATAAGGAGGCTATAATACGCCATGGTGCAAGAATGAACTATGAGTTGCCCAAACTGGAGCTGCTTCAGAGCGTCATCCCAGGGATTCTATCAATCCAGAGCAGCAATGCAATGGTTGGCCGATGTGACCGAACATTCTCATATTCAGGAAGTCAAGGTTCTGGCTCGTGCTGGCAACAATAACAGATTGCCCGCTATCTCGACAGGTTAGACAAATGCATTCAATTCAATTTAGGGATTTATATCCAGGAGCGCCATAGTGGGAATACAGTGGCAAACAAAGGCCCTGCTGAGGAGGACGAGGATGAAAATCACGAGCCTGATGGTGAACACTTTTCTATTCCTGAGTACTCCACTCTAAAATGTTTCCTTCTGGACTATTTCTCCGTGTCATCCACCCTTCTTCAAGGTTCTGACCTTTTTGCTCCAAAGCCCTCCCACACGTTTGCGACATTGACCACTGTATTCCATCTCACATGGAAACCATCTCTTGTACTCACTGCTGCCGAAGCCGCCGCCAAGTACGGACTCCCCGACCTCATCCCCAGTCTCACCACTCTCTTTGAACAACAGACTGGTAGGCCAATGCCACACAACATCAAGCTGCAGTCTGCAGATATGGTTCAAGGTCCGTATTCAACAAAGGTTGTACTATTACCCTGGGATCGTCAAACCTTCACAGACCATCCGTTCTATACCACTATCAACCAAGAACCTGCACAGTCTATATGATGCTGTAATTGTTAGTTCGCAGGTCAGGAGCGAGTGGCCAAAACATGGATTACTTGGCCATTCCGTTGCTCAAATACGGATGGTATTCCATGCTTTATCAAGCGACTTATTCGCTGCATACATGCAGTGTTTTAACATCACATTCCAGGCCAATCCTGGAGGTGTGAACACAGCAACTGGAATGCATTCCTTAAAGCGGGCAGTGAGGGCGGATGGACGGCGCATTGGGGAGGTGATACTGCTTAGTATATTCGTACGGTCGCCAGCTCATCTTATTCTGAATTTTGGGTCTGAGGCCCGTGAACGTCTAACTAAGTCAAGTAGTTAGGAGGTAAGCCATGAATTCTGGTTGAACAAATATTGGTCAAAAGATGTATTACGTGTTATCACCAGATTCCATCTAGAACATAACTACAGATCGTTTTGATTACATATTTATACACTCATGTATCTCATTTAGCTCAATCTTGTTCGACTGCCTGTTGTCTCTCTCTTCAATACTGTTCCTGAATAACTTTTGCCCTGCCAACTTACATGGATCCTCATCTGACATCTCCAGTCAGTCAATCAGCCAATCAAATTGAGGTCACCATTCTTACCAATCCAAACTGAATCAACAAACAATGTAGATTTTGCTTCAACAACAAGCCATCCCCCACAACTTGTAGATTTCAAAACAACAACAAGCCACCCCCTACAATCTAGTGACTGTGAGTAATCCAACGAACGACTAGAAGAGTTCAAGACAACTTACCACAATTCAATTCAGATATCGACCATACCCTCCCCTCAGATGCAAAACCGATTGGTTTTGCTTCATGATGGACCGGTTGTTGAAGAATAACACCTGGGAGACCAATGTATGACTGGAGACTGGCGACGAGAGCACAAGGTTTTTGAGGTTTTTATACCTTGAAAGCACAAGGAATCTATGGGCAGACAGTTAAAAAAATGGACTCATTATCCCAATTATCAAAAGGCCACTGGCGCAAATGAAATCAATTTCACGAACTTTCTAAACAGTGTGTGTACCACCATAGAAAAGGCATGTCAGGTTGTGTGTTTGTAGGTTCTGTTTTTCCGACCATGTGCCGACGAGTCACTAACTTGCCTACAGCAAAAAAATTACCTGTCACTTTTCAACTCCCGAGGGCATCAATAATCACACCTAAGCTATAGCCAAATGTTGTTGAGTTGGAGCCTGGGGATGAGCTCGGGTCCGATGCCGAAGAACCCCTTCCACCTGAGTCGAATGATGGCTATCGATTAGATGACGAAGACGAAGACGAAGACGAAGAGAACTCCTTGTTGCGTTCCTGGATTATACCATCGGTGAGTTGACTTTCACTCAAATATGTTTGTCCCAAACTCTAACCAAATCCCAGTACACAAGCATGTGGTCATGACGGCTAAAATCTTACACCGCAACATCAGCCCCGAAAATCTATTTCTTGGCCCCTCAGAAGGCCACATTGCTCATAGAACAACCATGGAAAACCTCAGCAATGAAGTTCAGGACATTCATCAGGAAAAACCACCCCTGCATAATTGACAGAATTGTAGATATTTTCAATAAAATAGATCAAATATATACTATTCTTCACAAATGTAACGTTTTCTATCATTCAGGACAAAACCACCACCTAACAATTGCACCAATTTTCAACAAATTTCACATTTTTGCGATGTTTTTGGAAAATGTATAAAATATTCACTATTAGATCCAAATCAATGTGTGGCAGAAACCTTTGTTGTCAATGTTACTGTTGAGATATTTCCAAGAACCTTTACGATTGTACGATTACATGCAAACGGGCTATTGTACATTAACATATGTAGACATGTCCTAAGTTACACTTCTTCCCCATCTTGGTAGTAGGTGTACACTTCGCGTGATCAGCTCAATAGGCACAACAAATGCTGATCATTCACCATTACGAAGTGCTTTGCGAAGGAGTACATCTAAAACTACAGGTACATACATATTAAAGGCCGTCAGGGGGGTTTTTTTATTTTATTTATTTATTTTTTTGCATCGCAGTCGTTTTTTACCGCCAGCCGGCGCTGACAGTGAGGGCGAGGCAGTGATGGTGAGGGTGAGATGGTGAGGGTGACGTACCTTTTTTTTTTGCATGGCCATCTTTTTTTTTACCACTGGCCGGAACTGACAGTGAGGGTGATGCACCTTTTTTTTTTTTTTGCATCGCCGTCTTTTTTTACCGCCGGCCAGTGAGGGTGTGGGTGAGACGGTGGGAGTGAGGGCGAGACAGTGAGGTTGAGGGTGACACGCTCACCTTCACCTTTTTTTTTTTTTGCGGTCCTGTCTTTTTTTACCGCTAGCCGGAACTGACGGTGAGGGTGACACACCTCTTTTTTTTGTTTTTTTGCGTCGCCATCTTTTTTTACTGCCGGCCGGTGAGGGTGAGGGCGAGATGGTGAGGGTGAGGCGCACCTTTTTTTTGTGTCGCCGTCTTTTTTTTCCGCCGGCTGGTGAGGGTGTGAGTGAGATGGTGAGGGTGAGGGCGAGATGGTGAGGGTGAGGCGCACCTTTTTTTTTTTGCATTGCCGTCTTTTTTTCCGCCGGCCGGTGAGTGTGTGGGTGAGACGGTGGGGATGAGGGCGAGACGGTGAGGTTGAGGGTGACATGCTCACCTTCCCTTTGTTTTTGGCGGTCCCATCTTTTTTTACCACCAGCCGGCGCTGATGGTGAGGGTGTGAGTGAGACAGTTTTTTTTTACCGCTGCCTGTGAGGTGAAGAAGGGGTGTGGTGAAGAGGTAAGCGTATGTAATGGCGGACTTGGAGAATTTCGAGCGATAGCGTCACGTGACGCTGGTTGAATTCAAAATCTCCGACGGTTCGTTTATTCACTTTCCTTCCTCACCACATCCCTTCACTCACTCACTCCACTCACTCCCTCAAGCCGGCGTGCAAAACAAAAAAAAGATGCGTGAGTGCATCACCCTCACCGTCTCACCCTTACCCTCACCTCACCATCAGCACCGGCCGGCAGTAAAAAAAGACGGCGACGCAAAAAAAAAACGGTGAGCGCGCCCTCACCCTCACCGTCAGCGCCCGCCGGCGGTAAAAACAGACCGCAACGCAAAACAAAACAAAAGGTCAGCCTCACTGTCTCGCCCTCACCCTCACCGTCTCACTCACCCTCACTCTCAGCGCCGGCTGGCGGGAAAAAAAGACCGGACCGCAAAAAAAAAAAAAGGTGAAGGTGAGCGTGTCACCCTCAACCTCACCGTCTCGCCCTCACCCCCACCGTCTCACCCACACCCTCACCGTCAGCGCCGGCCGGCGGTAAAAAAAGACGGGACCGCCAAAAAAAAAAAGTTAGACCCCCTCACCCTCACCCCCTCACCCTCACCGTCTCGCCCTCACTGTCCGGCCGGCGGTGAAAACAGACGGCGACCCAAAAAAAAAAAGAACAAGGTGAGCGCCTCACCCTCACCGTCTTGCCCTCACCCTCAGGCTCACCGTCTCAACCTCACCTTCACCGTTCTGTCCGGCCAGCGGTGAAAAAAGAGGAAAAAAAAAAGGTGCCGTCTTGCCCTTGCCCTCACCGTCTCAACCTCACGCTCACCGTTCCACCCCTCGCGTTGACAGC
>JBBPPI010000373.1:0-18620 GCA_038091915.1 Leccinum griseonigrum | reverse complement strand
AGGCGGCTATCAGCCCGTACACACGCTAGTGTCCGTCTTAACTCTCTGTTCGATACCGGAACCCCGGGATACCATCAAGTCGCTCGCCACGGAGGTGCTCAAACCTGGCGGACAAATACTGTTTTTCGAACATGTTCGGAACCCTCTGCCTCGCATCGCCAAATGGCAAACATTTTGGTCCCCACTTTGGGCGGTTGCATTTGACGGGTGCAGAATGGACCGTCCCACACACGAGTGGATCCAGGAAGTCGGCGGATGGGCGAGCGAGGAGCTAACGGGAGTGGACGGTGAGGACGAGGAGCACCTGTTCTGGCATCGTGTGGGGAAATTCGTCAAGGCGTGACCTTACTTGCTGTGAACTCGCTTTTATTTAATAATCTACCGTGCAGTTCCTCCGATAAAGCGTCTATCCTGGCAGGTGTTGCATCTCCGAGGCTGCTCCATGCAACAACTGCAACAAGTCCTGTCGCAATACAAACATCGCCTGCGTTCTGCACACTCTCCACAAAGTGGTTTGGGTGGTCTTAATAAGCAGGACTCGCTCTGACACTCGCCCGTCACTTCCTCCAGCGGTACGGCCCCCTCCCGGACTGTCGTCGTGTCCAACGAACACCAATCTTCTTCTGCACAATCGTCGCACAACGTCGTCCGGCCGCATTCGCCGCAGTATCCGATGTAGTCGCACTCGTAGATGCAATACCCCCGCTTGCATTGCGGGCACAGCTTGATAAGAGCTTCTGACTGTGGCACCTTGCAGTCGTCGCAGATCCAATAGCACTCGCACGCGCACAAGACTCCACCCCCGGGGCAGCACAAATCGCAGATGTTGTGGCATTCCTGTCTGTTTCCTTTCGACGACCAACACTTTGCCGTGTTGGCGCACTGGCGCCCTAGCTCTTGTCCCCCAAGGCAGTAAGAACACACCAATGCTTTGGGTGGGTGCTCTCGGTCGCTGTTTGATGTGTCATGGATGAGTGCCCTAGTCTGGTCCAAAGTCTCTTTGGGTCGACCCAGGCACCAGGACAGTTCGGTATTACAGTACCAGAGGTTGCATTCGGGACATTGGCCGAACGGCAGGAAGATCGACTGCCCGTCTTGCAGGCAAGACGAACAAACGACCTTGTAGGCATCGCGAGAGCACGACTGGAACGGAACGAGTCGGGACACGGGACAATCCCTGCTCAAGCACATGATGGTGTTACACGAGGCGCACAGCGCCGGCAACACCCCGCATGATGGACATGGTTTGAAAGCACGATGGGAGTGAATTTCTGTCTTGGGAAGGCCATTCAATTCGAGACGTTCCAAAAAGTCCTTGACACATATTCGTCACGTCGGTCAGATAAGCGAGAAAGTTGAAAAAACACCACTTTACCAGCCAAACGATGTCGTAGAATGAGGCTGAGCGACAAAACACATGTGTTTCTTGGAGCCAGAGTGTGTCCACCAGATATGGTTTGATCTCATCTCGGAAAAGCTCTATTTGACGCGTTTCGATTGGAAGACTGGGCTGACCATCGCGTTCCACAGTCTTTGTTTGAATGTCGACGACCACTCGCTGAATTTGGGTCGCAGGTACATCTTGGTAGAAGACAATTTTGATTGGGAGATTGTAGTCACATAGTATTCTTGCCTGACGACCATTGATGTCCGAGGTATCTGGGTGTGATCCAGCCAGCGCGAAGGCATGATCGGCGAGTTCCGCCAAGCGAGGAAGTGCACGCTCTGCGTGAGGCGGAGTCACTGTGTTAGCGATGACTGTGATCGATGGTGGCATGACAATTAGAATCTGGGGTGTGTTATTGGCAGGAGCAGAAGGCTAGTACCAGCCTGGAGTAAGGACAACTGTTATTCTTGACTCCGCGCTCGCCACGCATTTTGTACCAATCGCATCCGCTCTCGATGTTCACCGCTCCGTCCTCCAGTCACCCCTCACTAACAACTGCGCTGTTACGAAGAATCCGTCTCCACTAATGTTGGCGCTAGCAGCAATTCTCAGAAATGCGACGTAGCGGTGTCACCATGTTCCCCGAACCATGACCAGACCAAAATAAACCGACCATACAACAGGGAACATTCAAATCAGGGCAAGCAAGCACCGGCAGTGCTTGCCCTTTCGGATTACACTTAAGCCATGCTGTGGGCACCGTGTGTAACTTTACCGTCTTCTTTCCAGGATCAAAAGGTTCTGTTTTTTTCTTCTGTCTGCAAGAAGAGTCACTGAAATGAGTCATCCGTGTCAGCCACAAAGCAGATATGTCTTCTTGCACCAAGCACGATCATGCGAAGACGACTATTTCAGTCGACGAGATACTTTCACGAGCAGAGTCCACATTCGCCAAGTTCCAGCGAGGCGACGGGACGGACTACATTAGCGAGGCAGTCGTTCTTGATCGCCAAGCGCTGGATCGTTGCCCACCCGATCACCACATGCGATGGAGGTCGTTGACCCTGCTTTCCACTCATCTTGGGGATCGTTACAGATATCTGGGGGCGATAGGGGACATCGAGGAAGCCGTTGTCTGTTCCAGAGAAGCACTAGAGCTTTGCCCAGAAAGGCACCCGGATCGTTCGACGTCTTTGAACAACGTCGCAAGATGTCTCTCCCATCGTTACAAGCAGCATGGAGATATCACGGATCTCAATGAAGCAATCACCCTCGGCAGACAAGCCCTCGACCTTCGCCCGTCTGGGCACCCCGAGCGTTCAACGTCGTTGAACAATGTCGCACTCTATCTCGACGATCGTTACCAGCGGCTCGGAGATATGGCGGACCTCAACGAGGCCATCGACCTCGGGGGACAAGCCCTCGACCTTCGTCCGTCAGGGCACCCGGCTCGTTCGGAATCGTTGAACAATGCCGCAACCTATCTCGCCCATCGTTACAGGCAACTTGGAGATATCACGGACCTCAATGAGGCTATCATCCTCGCCAGACAAGCCCTCGACCTTCGCCCGTCAGGGCACCTGGATCGCTCAGTATCGTTGAGCAATGTCGCAAACCGTCTCTCCGATCGTTACTACCGGCTTGGAGACATGACTGACCTCAATGAGGCCATCATTCTTTCTAGACAAGCCCTCGATCTTTGCCTATCTGGGCACCCGGACCGTTCAATGTTGCTGAACGATGTCGCAAACCGTCTGTCTGATCGTTTCGACCGGCTTGGAGACGTGACTGACCTCAATGAGGCCATCATCCTGGGGAGACAAGCCCTCAACCTTCGCCCGTCAGGGCACCCGGATCGTCCGAAGTCGTTGAACAATATCGCAATCTTTCTCTCCGATCGTTTCAAGCGGCTTGGAGATATCATTGACATCAATGAGGCCATCACTCTTGCCAGACAAGCCCTTGACCTTCATCCGTTAGGGCACCCGGATCGTCCAGTGTCATTGAACAACGTTGCGGGCCATCTCTCTGATCGTTACAAGCGGCTTGAAGATATGAATGACCTCAATGAGGCTATCATCCTCGGTAGACAAGCCCTCGAACTTCGCCCGCCAGGGGATCCGCGTCGTTCAATGTCGTTGAACAATGTCATACTCTATCTCTCCGATCGCTACAAACGGGTTGGGGAAATATCAGATCTCAATGAGGCCATCACCCTAGGCACACAAGCCCTCGGCCTTTGCCCATCCGGTCATCCCGACCGATCATGGTCATTATATCGACTTGCAGATTGTCTCCGTGTTCGGTTCACCCAGTCCAGGGAGTGGAAGGACAGAGAGGATCTATTGAACCTCTACACTGAGTTATCAAGTGTCTCACAAACAGCCTCACCAATTAGTCTCTCTGTTGCCAAGGAATGGATCACCGTAGCTGAAGATTTCTGCCACCCCACAACGCTTCTCGCATATGAAACATATCTTCGACTACTTTTTCGGCATCTGCCCACTTTTCCATCCCTACCCGATCATCTGCAGATTTTCAAGGACCTTGCTTCATCCCTAGCAATGGATACATTCTCTGCCGGTCTTCGCAATCAACGTGCAAAAAAAGCTGTTGAACTACTGGAGCAAGGTCGTGGTGTATTTTGGAACCAGATTGCACGTCTCCGTTCCCCTCTTGAAGATGTCATCGCGTCGGGCCAGGAAGGAGAGGCCCTTGCGAACGAGTTTGCTCGACTGTCATCAGAGATACGCGACACAATCCATTCACAACATCTAGACCAGCACAATACCCTGTGCAGTCTCAATGTCGATTTGGAATCTACGATCACCAAAATTCGTAAAATACCCGGTCTCGGTCAATTTCTTCTCCCCTCTTCCTTCTCCGAACTCCAGCACGCTGCCAGTGGCGGACCTGTGGTCATCGTAAACTCTAGCAAGTATACGTGCGATGTCGTCATTGTCTTTTTCGACAAAGACCCGGTTCATATCCCATTGCAAATCACAAAAAAACGTGTTCAAGACATGTCATTGGAGCTTCGATCTCTGACAAAGCGTGCAAAAGTAATGGACGTGAAGAACGATTTTGGTCGCTTCCTGCGGGACCTCTGGGATGAGGTTGCGTCCCCGATTGTAGACGTCCTGCAAACGACAGTTCCACCTGGCACACACATCTGGTGGTGCCCCACTGCGGAGTTCTCTCTTCTACCGTTGCATGCTGCCGGTCTGTATCGGAAGGGCCAAAGGAATTTCTCTCATTTGTACATCTCGTCTTACACGCCCACTCTCACTGCCCTCATCCGCGCGAGACGGAATGTTCCATCCGCGACGACTTCGATACACGAGAAACGTTTCCTTGGTGTAGGTCAGGCGGGCGTCAAAGGCGAAAGCGAGCTCCTTTCCGTCGGTAGCGAACTAACCCTCGTCGCTGAGCGTATTGAGGGCCACGCAACGTTCATCCGCCTTGACGGTCCAGAATCGAGTATGTCCCAAGTCTCGAAGGAGCTGAGGAGAAGTGATTGGGTTCACTTTGCATGTCACGGCATCCCAAACAGGAAAGAACCTTTCGACTCTGCATTTGCACTTCATGACGGTCACTTCACCGTCAAGCGCATCATGGGATGCGAGTTGGAGAACCCGGAGTTTGCCTACCTCTCTGCTTGTCACACGACGGTCGGAGACGAGGACAGTCCAGACGAGGTGATCCACCTGGCCTCGGCGATGCAGTTTGCAGGGTTCCGGTCTGTGATTGGGACGATGTGGGCGGTGGACGACGGAGAGACGAACAAGATCGTGACCAAGTTTTACGAGAATATGGTGGATGGATCTGGTCGGCTGGATCACACTCGAGCGGCGTTGGCGCTTCACAAGACGATGAGCTCGTTAGTTCGTAGTGTTTCGCTCGATCAGAGGATTCTGTATGTGCATATGGGTGCTTAGTGCCTATCGGATCGTGTCTAGCCTGGTTTGTTGCGTCTCTTCGCTTGTATGTATATAATTCGCTGTCGAACGTGTTCTGGTTATATAGCTGATTGGTTTATTGAGCAGTATCAAGCTTCAAGACCCGTCGAGTGGTACGCCTGCTGCCGATGAGGTGAAGCGGCACCTCCATCGCTGTGGAGCCGACAAGAGCTACTCAAAATGAATCTTGTGGCTACTATGTAGTTCAACATGATTTGCCAAGCAAAAGTTCTCGGCCACTGCCCAGCTGGTTGGCCCCCTCTTTTCCTTTCACTCTTGCACTCGTGCTGATCCACACCACAATCATGCCCAACCTCATCAGGTGCGTGCATTTGCGACAAAGACTATTAGAATCCGCCGCCGATAGATAGGGGCTTTCCCGCTAGCAAAAACCACGAGTTCGAAACGCTTCAGATCCATGCCGGTCAAGAACCTGACCCTGCCACCAACGCTCGTGCAGTTCCCATCTATGCCTCGACCAGTTTCGTGTTCAAGGACTCGGCGGTACGATTTGATGCTCGCGATCGAAGCAAGGGTATCAATGCACTGACCTCCCCTATCGTAGCACGCTGCGGACATCTTTGGACTGAGGTGGGTCGTAAAGCCCGCCCTTTCTTTTCATACACTTGATGTACCTGCCGACACCACGACAGAACGGTCGCGCACGCCTATTCTCGCATCAGCAACCCCACCGTCGTACGTGCCATGTGCTTGGACTATATGATTGCCGTCCCGTGACGAGCCTTTGGTTATGTCAGGACGTGTTCGAGAAACGGATGGCGGCGCTCGAGGGCGGTATTGCCGCCGTAGCGACTGCTTCTGGCCAGGCTGCTCAGTTTTTGGCCTTCTCGACGATTGCTGACGCAGGCGACAACATCGTCTCCACGTAAGTATCAGTTTACCATGGATAAACGAGATTGCATTGTTTGACGCGCACCGAATAGGTCCTATCTGTATGGAGGGGTAGGTTGGTGTCATCGCACATAATCACCCGGACTGATCATCTTTGCAGACGTATAATCAGTTCAAAGGTGTCTCAAATCGACTCCTCTCAACGCAACGCTGACGACATTCCGACAGTCACCTTCAAGAAATATGGCATTGGTGTCAAGTTCATCGACGGCGACAGCCCCGCAGAATTCGCCGCCGCCATCGATGACAAGACGAAGGCGATCTTTGTCGAGAGCATCGGTAATCCGAAATATAATGTCGCCCCGATCCCGGAGCTCGCCAAGGTACGTTTCCCTGGCACATCTAACGATGAAGTGTGTTGGTTGACGGGTCTGTTGTGTAGGTTGCACACGACAATAATATCCCGTTGATCGTCGACAATACGTTCGGGATGGGGGGATACCTCATTCGGCCCATTTCGATGGGCGCAGACATTGTCTGTGCGTGTATGCGTCCTGAGATCTGAGTTTTGGTCGTGATGTTCTGTATAGTGCACAGTGCCACTAAATGGATATGCGGTCACGGAACCACGCTCGCCGGCGTCGTGATCGACTCTGGTTCGCCCACTACTGCCGTATAGTTCCAAACTCTGGAACTCACTTGCACGACAGGTAACTTCGACTGGGCCAAGAGCGGAAAGTTCCCTTCGTTCACGTCCCCGTCTGAGGGATATCACGGGCTGCAATTCAGTCAGACGTTCGGGCCCGCAGCATTTGCGGTGAAGTTGCGAGCAGAGCTGATGCGTGACGTCGGGCCAGCATTGAATCCCTTTGGAGCCTTCCTCCTCATTCAAGGCCTTGAGACGTTGAGCCTCCGCGCTCAGAGGCACTGCGACAATGCGCTTGCCTTGGCAAGGTATTGTTTCTCTCTCTCTATCCCCGCGGCAGCACTCGAACCTTGATATAGGTGGCTGCAACAACACCCCAAGGTCACGCGAGTATGTTACCCCGGACTGTCCGACCACGCGTACCACGCGGAGGCAGCGCGTCTGTTGCGCGAAAACACGTTCGGGGGTGTGCTGAACTTTAGGGTCAAGGGCGACGTCAGCGTCGCGCTGCGCGTCATCGACGGTCTTGAGTTGGCGAGCCACCTCGCCAATGTGGGGGATGCCAAGACGTTGGTGATCCATCCGGCGTCGACGACGCATTCGCAGCTGACGGTGGAGGAACGGGCAGCGACGGGGGTGACGGAGGACTTGATCCGGGTGCGTCACAGTGATGGGAACACGGAGGTTACTGGCGCTGAGCACGGGGTTTTGACTAGATCGCGGTCGGGATCGAACACATCAATGACATCATTGCGGATTTCGAGAAAGCGCTGGAGAGGGTGCCGTAGGATCGGTCAAGTGCTCGAGGTCGTCCAAGCTGAGAAGTGGTTTCAAAATGAAGTTTGTCTCTTGCAGAATCGAAATTGAAAGTACAATGCGTCAGCCTTTGTAGACTTGTTACTACGGTGTACAAATCGACTTTATCGTAGCTTGGACGTTGTTTCTCGATCGATCGCTCGCCGTGGTAGCTGAGGGTGATCCGAGGCGTCAACTTGAAGTCAATCGTGGACTGTGGCTTGGCTGGTGGCAGGTGTCACACGCCAGTTCTTGTGGCGTTATATTACACCACACAGGTCAATGCATCATGCATTATGCACTGTGGCAGACGACTCGAATTCGAGACTTTACAGCTCCATGCGGGCCAAGTGCCCGATCCCACCACCAAAGCCCGCACAGTCCCCAATCTATGCATCGACTAACTTCGTCTTCAATGATTCCGCAGTGAGCACTTTCCGAGTTTATTCGTTTATGCCATGCTGAGACTGGCACGTCTATTGACAGCATGCGGCCGATACTGTATCAGTAGTTTAAAGTGCGTCTATCTGCGCGAGCATCGACTCGACCCCAGCATTGCGATATCTGCACTACAAAGAAACGAGTTCGAGTGAGGCTAATTTTTTTTTCTTCGTAGGACGGTTGGATATGCCTATTCACGCATCGGAAACCCCACTGTCGTACGTCTACGTTCACTAACCTGCAGCCATCCAATGTTTCGTGACATGTCTCTCCGTCTTTGTCATCCAGGAAGTTTTTGAGAATCGTATCGCGGCGCTCGAGGGTGGGTTGGCTGCAGTGGCGACGGCGTCTGGCCAATCAGCGCAGTTCCTCGCTATTTCGACCATCGCGAATTCGGGAGATAACATCGTGTCCACGTACGTCTTCCTTACGGTTTCTTGGCTATCATCCCTCTCTCAGGGTCTATATTTTGATAGGTCTTATCTCTACGGTGGGGTACGGACTCAATGTTGTCTGCTTGATCCGTCCCTTTCTGATTCGTTCCCGCCAGACATACAATCAATTCAAAGGTTCGGTCGGTCCGTCTACCTCGTGTCATCCCTGATATTCTACAGTGACGTTCAAGAAATATGGTATCGGCGTCAAGTTCGTCAACGGAGACGACCCCAAGGATTTTGAAGCTGCCATTGACGACAAGACGAAGGCTATCTACGTCGAAAGCATCGGTAATCCCAAGTATAACGTTGCACCGATCCCAGAGCTTGCAAAGGAAAGCAAATCAAGACACGTCTCCGTGATTGGAAACTGACCTCTACCATGTCATCAGGTTGCACACGATCACGGCATTCCGCTGATCGTTGACAATACTTTTGGAATGGGAGGATACCTCAACCGACCAATCTCACTCGGTGCGGACATCGTCGGTCAGTTAATCGACCATATACATATCCCTGTTCCAATGACGTTCCTACAGTGCACAGTGCGACGAAATGGATAGGAGGCCACGGAACTACGATCGCTGGTGTCGTCATTGACTCCGGCATGTATATTCCTTGACCGTATCAACCTGACTTATGCATGTCATAGGCAAGTTTGACTGGACTAGTGGCAAATTCTCTTCGTTCACGAGCCCTTCGGAGGGTTACCACGGACTGATATTTAGCGACAAGTTTGGGTCCGCTGCGTTTGCTGTAAAGCTTCGCGTGGAACTGTTGCGCGATGTCGGACCCGCTTTGAACCCCTTTGGGGCCTTCCTCCTTCTTCAGGGTCTCGAGACACTCAGTTTGCGCGGTCAGAGGCATAGTGAGAACGCGCTCGCTCTAGCGACGTACGACATCCTGTATCCTGTGTTTTATTCCGGCGTTTCAGCTTACTCGGACATCTTAGCTGGCTCGAAAGACACCCCAAAGGGTGTCATACCTCGGTCTCGAGAGCCACCCGTACCACGAGCGGGCCAAGCAGCTGCTTCGCCCCAACGCGTATGGTGGTATGTTGTGTTTCGGTGTCAAAGGAGAGCACAGTAAAATGGTGGACGCTCTCCAACTTGCAAGCAATCTCGTCAACGTGGGCGACGCCAAGACGCCTGTGGTCCATCCATGGACGACGACGCACGCGCAGCTGAGCGAGGGAGAGAGACAGTCTGCAGGCGTGACGCCGGATCTGATTCGGGTGTGTATCGAACCAGTGTGATGCTGGGAAGGTGGCTCACACTGTGACCTTGGGGATGGCAGGTTTCGGTTGGGATCGAACATATTAGTGATATCATTGCAGACTTTGAGCAGGCGCTGGATGTGGCGCCTCTACTATCCGACGAGTCTGGAGTAGAAACGAGGAGCGCGTTGTAGAATCCCGGGGAAGAGTTCAATCATCGTACAATATCTTGTTGTAACTTATCACAGCCTGTCTTGCGACATGGTGAGTTCCATCTACGATGGTGTGGTCTGGCTCACGGGTTCCATCATACTCTACTCAGTCGAGTTCGACGTTCGAGATAGTAAGAGGTGGGATCTGGCAATGGCCGCAAAACCCACGAGTCTCAAATTGGGAAACTGCGGTGGCCATGGAAGGATGCGCCTTCCTGGTTTGGGACGTGCAATCATGTCCACCTTTTTGTAAGGTGCCTTCCAACTTGACAGTAGTCCTGTGGCTGACTGTCACAGGGCGCAAATGGGCTATCTGAATCTGTCAAGGACTGTCAAATAAATCTATAATTGGTGGGTTCTTTCCCCCGATCTGCTTCGCCCTTCTCCCACCCCACCGACTTGCCTGGAACCTTGCATAATTAATAGATAGGAGCATGACGACTCGGACTTACCCTATAGCACTAGATCGTGGTCGAAGGAGACAGCAATACTCGTTCAAGATGTCTACGAATCTATAGAGTGCGGTCATTACTAGTCACATCCCTGGGGATGCGGTAATGTTCATTCCGCAAGTTCCAGTTGATATCGATCACTAGCGGAGTCCCGTTCGATCGAGGCCCGGCTTCTGGTGCTTTGTGGGAGAATGCAAAAAACTTTTTTATTCGACCTATCAACGCTGGCCAGTCGGGCCTCGGAAGAAATCCTACGTGTCCCCGATGGCGCGATGGCGTACAATATTTTTGTAATGCTAGCACGCCATTCGAGTACACGCTTATATATGGGTAACTCTAGATCTCAAACCCTTCTTTCCCTCTTAACCCTTCACCACAAGTGAAACGTGATGGCCGAGACTCCAAACAGGTGAGCTGTCCTTGACCCTGGCCCAGGCTGTAAAAACACCCGGTTGATCAAACATACGTGGGCGACCACGAACGCTAGACCCCTCGAATTCGAGACTTTGCAGCTCCACGCTGGCCAAGTGCCCGATCCCACCACCAATGCTCGTGCGGTCCCCATCTATGCCTCGACCAGTTTCGTCTTCAACGATTCCGCGGTGAGCATCCTCGGTCACTTCTACTGGAAGATCGGGGACTCAGATCGTGTCCAGCACGGCGCCGATCTCTTTGGTTTGAGGTACATCAGCTTCGCGGTCCTCCGTTGAAGCGATTGGCAATTTATTTTCTGCAGAAAGTTTGGACACATTTACTCCCGCATCGGAAATCCCACTGTCGTGCGTCCATCACTCCCACCCTATCTTAGTCTTCCAGAAACAGATGTCCGTTCCAGGACGTCTTCGAGAGCCGTATGGCGGCTCTCGAGGGCGGAGCAGCTGCTGTGGCCACGGCGTCCGGCCAATCGGCCCAGTTCCTCGCTATTTCAATGATCGCGGACTCGGGAGACAATATCGTATCGACGTAAGTCTGCCTTGTATGTCTTGAGTGTCCGCTTTCTCAGCGCGTCCATTTCGTCGATAGCTCTTATCTCTACGGCGGGGTACGGACTTAATCTGTTTGCTTTGATCCGTCCGACTCTGATCCGTTCCCGCTATGTAGACATACAACCAATTCAAAGGTTCGGAAACTCCGTCCGTCCATCTCTAAATGTGTTGTCACACATGCTATTACAGTCACGTTCAAAAAGTACGGCATTGGCGTCAAGTTCGTCAACGGAGATGACCCCAAGGACTTCAAGGCGGCCATCGACGACAAGACGAAAGCCATTTATGTCGAGAGTATCGGCAACCCCAAATATAACGTGGCCCCGATCCCAGAGCTCGCCAAGGTAAGCAGTCCGTATGTGAGGTTCCTCGATTGACATGGCGCTCTGCGGCGCTATCAGATTGCACATGACCACGGCATCCCCTTGATCGTTGACAATACCTTTGGAATGGGAGGATACCTCATCCGACCGATCTCCCTCGGTGCGGACATCGTCAGTCAGTCAACTCGCCGTATGCATATTCGTGCCCTAGTGATGCCTTCACAGTACACAGTGCGACGAAATGGATTGGCGGCCACGGGACCACAATTGCTGGTGTCGTCATAGACTCTGGCATGTACCACTATCTTTGACTCAAAATCGACTTGACTGATCACCACTGCAGGCAAGTTCGACTGGACTCGTGGCAAATTCCCGTCGTTCACGACCCCCTCGGAGGGTTACCACGGGCTGATCTTCAGCGAAACGTTTGGATCTATCGCGTTTGCGGTAAAACTCCGTGTAGAACTCTTGCGCGATTTGGGGCCGGCGTTGAACCCCTTTGGAGCCTTCCTTCTCATCCAGGGTCTCGAAACGCTCAGTCTGCGCTGTCAGAGACACAGCGACAACGCGCTCGAGTTGGCGATGTGCGTCATTTCGTTTTCCCGTCTTTTCGTTTCAGCTTGCTCAAAACCGCCACGGACGACTTTAGCTGGCTTAAAAAGCACCCCAAAGTCGCATGGGTCTCGTACCTCGGCCTTGCGAGCCACGAATACCACGAGCGGGCCAAACAGATACTCCGCCCGAACACGTACGGCGGTGTGCTGTCATTTGGCGTCAAGGGTGAAAACCCCGACGTGGCCGGCAAGACGGTGGACGGGCTCAAGCTGGCGAGCAATCTCGCCAACGTAGGCGACGCCAAGACGCTCGTGATCCATCCGTGGACGACGACGCACGAGCAGCTGAGCGAGGAAGAGAGGTTGACGACGGGCGTCACGTCGGATCTGATTCGGGTGTGTATCTATTGTTTGAATTATCGTGTGCCGGACGTGGCAAACATTACAATGAGGGTTCGCTCATGTTGACATGGCAGGTCTCTGTTGGAATCGAACACATCAACGATATCATTGCAGACTTTGAGCAGGCGCTCAATGAAGTGTCTTGACTAGTATCTGACGAGCTTGCAGTGCAAAGGGGAGAGCATGCTGTAGGCAGAGAAGTTTAGAAATGATATGCATGTTTGGACATTTTACAGGACAAGATTGTTGGGAAATATTGGGAAACGAGTGCGAAGAGCATTGACCTTGTGAACTCGCTGTCGCCAGCACCCGGACACTCTATTTATGGCACACTTCAGTTATGGCCCGGGATAGTAGGTCGCACGGATAGTACCCAGGACTGCCCGACCATGCGTACCACGTCGAAACAAAGCGTATAAGCTCGCTCGGGGGCGTGTTGAGTTTTGGAGTCAAGAGCGACGTCGACGTCGACGCGCGCTGTGCGTTTTCGATGGGCTCGAGCTGGCGAACAAGCTCGCCAAGACATTGATGATGATCCATCCTGCGTCGACGACGTAGCATTCGTGGCAGTTGACGTCTTACACAAAATGCTTGCTTGAATAGTTTACATGTGTCGCGTGATTCTCTCGAGATTCTTATCAATGGATGGGTCAAAGGACATAACTTCGGATTGACTGTAACTACAACAACTCCGTATCACGCATTTCCCTTCCCTTCAGTGCACATGATCTGCAGCGACAGGAAGCAGCTCACAACTTGTTTTGAATCCTTGGAGGAACTGGATTTGAGCTCGCCTTGAACACAGGCAGACTGCTATGGTACTGCTTCAATGCCGCATTCGAAACGATGGGCGCCGAGACGTAGGGTTCTATTTTGAGATCGTTCAGGTATTCCTCAAGGTGCGGCATGGCTTGCGTGATTGCCTCATTCAGGCGCACCCGCTGTTCGTAGCGCGACAGACCGCCCACCTCAGAGTACCACGCCGAGTCAGAACTGATCACGGCGCATTCGTACAGATCGACGATCGGTTTGGGTAGACCGCGCTCGACGGCGGCCGCGTAGGCCAGAGCGTGACCGAGGGCTTCGATGGTGGATTCAGCCTGAGGGAGGAGTATGTCGAAAGCTTCGCTGCGATGACCGCCGGGAAGCTGCTGTAGCAACGCGATGTTCTCCTCCAGCACCGAGGCGGCATGTCGGGCAACGATGGATTCGGACGTGTCTGGGAGAGGGATGCTGTACCTCTTTAGCAATATTTCGGAGAACAACCGAATGCATAGCGTGAGAATGTCTCCCTCGGCAATTACAATGCCCTTCACATCGTTCTGGAGAACGCAATCGCGTGAGCTTTCTGCGTCGACTCGAAAGAATGTCAGTTTCACTGACCTCGAACCTGGCCATGAGGTTGTTTTCAAAGGTGCCTTGTGCACCACATCGCTCGGCAACCTCAGTCACGGAGCGTTGTGCGTGCCGGCAAACTGTCGCCTTCACTATGACGGCCAGACCATGGCGGACACTTGGATCGACGGACTTGTTTGTGATCTGACCGGCTGTCATGGAGTACCAGTTCTGCATCACCAAACTCAGAGCGGCCGCACGCAAAATGGGCCACTGCTGAGTGCGGAACGATATGATGGGTATTGGCTTGTTCTCCTTGCCCATAACGCAACGGTGCATCGAGTACTTTGCACCGATGAAGGTTGTAATCTTGAGCATAGATATGCAGGACGCGGCAACAGACATAGTTCCACATGGTACGCGCCAGATCTCGTTCCACCAGGCCTTCAATGGAGATTCGGGCAAGGAAGTGTCATCCAAGTTTGAGGTTACCAATGCAGTATCGGGGACGAGCACGTGGTCGAATCCGGTGAGCGAAAAGTCCAGTGGCGCCGTGCCAGCACGAGGACCCAACCGGATGGACTGGACACCCTTGCACATCTTGTGTTCGCTGCAAATGGGTACGATGAAAAATCGAGGTCCTCTGTCCTCCCCGTCCACAATCAACCGAGCCATCACCACGGCTTCTTTGGGGATTCCAAAGGATGGCGTAGTGGCCGGCATATACCTACTCGTTTCTTCGGTCAGATACTGGAGAACTGGAAAACAACATGTACTGACTTCCATGCCTCTTCTCTAGGCGTATTGATAATGATGCCTTCTGGCGTTTTAGTAGCGGTAGTCTCTACGTTGAAGGTGTCCAATCCATGCCCTCTCTCGGTCATGAGGAAGAGACCGACGGTGTCGAATGTCAGAAGACGATTCATCAGTGGTTCGAGGTCGGGTCTTTGACGAAGATGGCGAGAGAGGGTTCCGATGGCCAACCCAAAGTGGACGAGCAGTATCGTAAACATGGCACCATCTAATGCCATGACGGGGTCGGTCATCATGGACCAATATTTAGGGGAACAATCTTGGACGTCAGAGGCAGACAATTCTGTAGGGCGAAGTGAACATGAGAAATAAAGGTAGGGACTCTGAGGACGTACTGTACGTTTGTATCACCAACTTTGTACGCTGGTAAGAAAGCGAGATGCACTTGTCCACGGACATGAACTCGGTTGGAGTGGTAAACAGAGGATGTTGAGAGAGATCGTGAGACATGTCAGGCAATGATGGCTAGCAGGGATGGAAACACTTTGCTACGAACAAAAAAAATCTCGAATTAAATAGATTGCAAGACGAGCTCGACGTGTAACGTTGCGCCGCTTCAACTGTACTAGGTTGGCCGGTACGAACCAATCAATCCTTTTTCCGTCGAGGCAAGGCGCTGTCTCTTACGAGTGACAGATCGACGACCAAACACATGGTCCCATGACGTACCGGGATACTCCACATCATTGGCCCGATGTTGGCCCAGAGGTCATATTCACATTGACCTTTTCATCCGCGAAAACATCGTCTCATTTATTGGGATCAGTCGTCGCTTATACTCAGAACATTGCACATATGTACTTACTGAGAGAAAGATTACTTATCAATCACAAAATACTCGAAGAATCCGCGTTTCCGATACCGAAATGTGTGTCGAACTTCTTTGGCCAGGGTTTGCTACAGGAGTAAGTAGGCTATAGGGCGCAGTTTTGAGTGTTCCATGGAAGATTCTGTATACAGTACCACGCCACACGCCCGTTAGCCGAGGAGTTGGCGGCCGCCCATCATGATTGACACGTTGACATTGTGCGTATGCACAGAAATGTCGTCATGGACCGCAGCACCGCGTCAATGTTGCCGCAGCTTGGCTGAATAAGGGATTTGCTGGGGGTCAAGGTTTTGGGAGGTCTATTATTATGTATGACGGCAAGAGAGAGCATGACGGACCGCGTATTCCAGTGCATCTTGAGACTGTTTTGCATTCCGCATATTATGAATCCTGGAGGATGCACTGGGTCTAGGAGCGATGTTATACATTACATTTCAGTTGGTGCCCTAACTTGGAGATGGGGAATTAACCTACTAAAGTTTTGCTGTTCTGGACTCCTGGTGATCTTGGTCGACGAACCTGGCGACCCGAGGCCATGTCGAGCGTCCGAACTCCCCCATCATGATGGCCCTGTTTCGAGACGACAGTATGTGAAATGCATGCCTACTTACCAAAGCCAGAGGCTGATGAGTCCAAGATGAGTCGGACCAGTCGATCTGCACATCGCGGCGAGTAGTATTACGTTATATAATCCCACGCACCCCGGCACTCGATATGACTTACGATCTTGGAAAAGCAGTCGGCCACAAGATCGCTGATCGACCGGTAACGTCTCTGTCATTTTGTTTGTTGCCCTACCAGACAAACGAGTGATTTCCCAGGTCTCTTGGACACGCAAGGATATCATCACGTACGCACTGGGCGTGGGTGCAAAGAAGGACGATCTTTGCCTTGTATATGGTGAGGCTCATCACATGTAATTTGTCTCTCCTCTGATCAATCAAACCCCAGAACTCGGTACGTCGAGTCGCCCATACCGGTTAATATTCATCCCACAATATCGAGCACATAGATAAGGCTTGGGCTCCCCTGCCAACGTACCCCGTCGTGCTTGGATTGAAGGGTACGTGATCATATAATACAGCTCATGCCAGGACTTTTCAATGCTATCGTATTGAATAGGCAACGACACTGATATACCGCTCTTTGCGGGTAATCTCTCTGCGGACCCCATCCCTGGGCTCCCCAAGCTCAACCCCAACAAGGCGGTATGCTGGCCGACTCCATGCTTTCTCATCAGAACCCCTGAACTTTGGGTCGTAGGTTCATGCTACTCAGAGTATCGAGGTCCTGAAAGACTTGCCGGTTGAAAGTGGACCGGAGTGGAAACTGACAAGCAGAATTTGCGGTGTACACGAAAACAGTGAGCAGTGCATGCCATTCTCCGTCCCCGACCTCACCGGAGTTTCAAGGGTCTGGAATCATCGTCGAGCGGGAGGCGTCCCTCGTGGATCCCAAGGGTATGGTCTATGCAAAGATCTTTGTAAGGATCATCGGCCTCGGATTAACTTTTGATAGATATATTTGTTGTGCTTCTTCCAGAGCTCTTTGTTCTTCCTGGGTGCGAAAGCAAACGGCGACAAGTTCTCCAAGGTGATCGCGACTGCATTTCAGGCGAAGCCCGTTCCAAAGGACCGCAAACCCGACTGGATTATCAGGGATAAGACGAGTCCGGAGCAAGCGCTGATCTATCGCCTCAGCGGAGACTACAATTCCCTTAATATCGGTATATTTGTTACCACATGGCTCTTTGAAGTATGCTTTCTCACACCCTGCTATTCAGATCCCCAGGTTGGCAAGGCGTTGGGCTTCGGTGATGTCATCCTGCATGGATTGTCCTCGTTTGGGTTTGCGGCTCGTGGCCTTATCCAGGAGGTCGCGAGAGGCGACACGCGCGCTTTGAAGTCCTTCGGCGTCCGCTTCAACTCACCTGTTAAACCAGGTGATGAGTTGGAGACGCAAGCATGGGATATTGGCCCTGGTCCCAATGGCACGACTGAAATAACATTCATCACCAAGGATGTCACGTCGGGCAAGGTTAGTGCCGACTCATGTCCCACGATCCCCTCCTTCATGCTGGATGTACCCCAGGTCGCTTTGGGTAATGGTGTTGCCTTCATCAAAAAGGCAGAGAAGAGTAAATTGTAGGACTGCATTTCAATAATGCACCCCCTCGAAGACTTCATTGTCTCGCGGTACTTGGTTGTGTGATGGACTATTGTCCGTATGGTTGTAAATTAGCGCATCATTCGACTTTATCTAGCTTGGTCCTCAATGTCCTTCCACGGTCAAGGATTGCGTCTGCCTCGAGGTAGCATCCCTTGAGCCAACGATTCGTCTGTTCTTGGCGAGCTTCTCCGCCATCGAGGGGTTTATCTGTAAAAGCCGTGCGGGCGTGGAGCACTCTCCGGTTATCAAAGAGCACGGCATCTCCTTCGCACAGGGTATATTTCATACGGTTGGCCGTGTCGTCTATTAGTGCGACAAACTTTCCTAGGGCCGCGTAGAAGGAACTCGGTGTCGAGTTCATTAGCGGTGCTTGGAATGGTGGGGAGTAGTTGATATGTTTTATAGGTAGCTCAGAAATCGGAGTGAACGAATTGCTCGGCGATGCGCATACATCCAGCTCGATAGTCGGATGTTCGTAGTGCAGATGGTGACCGTCATTGATATAGTGGAACGGAACGCGCGTCGTCGAGAGGACGTCAAAGTCTGCAAGATGGAACTTTCGCAGCACTGAAGCCGCGTGAAGGGCGTCGACAAAGATGGAAGTGCCACCTACGACACGGTTGCGCAAGCAATGTAGGATTTGGTATCGCGGGGGGTGCTGGAAATAACTGCTCTGGAATCACTCAGCGCCTGATTCGACCTTGATCGTGGAGGGGAAGGCGGACGTACAGTAAGTCCATGTGCAA
This sequence comes from Leccinum griseonigrum, assembly GCA_038091915.1. NCBI lineage: Eukaryota > Fungi > Basidiomycota > Agaricomycetes > Boletales > Boletaceae > Leccinum > Leccinum griseonigrum. Next base: position 69 of record JBBPPI010000373.1, on the reverse strand, counting down.
CCCGAGATCGAGGTTCGTGTACGCGATGTTGCGACTGTTGCGGACGTTCTTGACGTCCCACAGTTCGCC
>JBBPPI010000372.1:0-18646 GCA_038091915.1 Leccinum griseonigrum | reverse complement strand
TAGTTCAGTTCCACAAATCCACAGAGTTACTATGCAAACCTTGACAGCATGCACAGATGCATTGACTTCCAAGCTCTCCACACAGTTAACAGCCTGGAGACAAATACTGCCTGATACTACACATTGGCAGATCACTGGCTTCCAAGCACTCGACACACTTGCCATAGGGCCACAGGGTCCTCCCGAGAACATCAACTGACACAATCACATTACGTCAAAGTAGACTACCAGACATGAAAATTTGCAACGAGGATTACTAATCTAGCACGGGTTGAAAGTCGGCATCAAATGCAACAATTGCACCCGACTCCACATTGGGTGCCCTGCAAAAATTAGTATTGTTCAACGAACGAAGTGAACTTTGAACTCACATGGCAGATGCTGCCCACTCAACTCTGAGTGCCTTTGTCTTTGCGGAATGCCTCGGGTCCGTGTCAATGGCAAATTGCATGGTATAAAAGTTTGCATATATTTTCGAGTAACCCGCATATTCGAACGTTCGATCCTGTTGGACACCCATTGCAGCATACTCGTCAATAGCAGCACGGATCTAACAACAAAAACATCAGGCCGCCTGTTGTAAGTGACAGCCAAAAAAAATACCGCAGTAGCTGCCAAACAGACACTGACTACCGGAACTTCGTGACCGAAGACTTCTGGAAACAAGGCACCTAGTGCAGACGGACCAGAGTAGAAAAATGACATGACAAGTGCAGCCAGTGCAGGGGCAGCCATGTTGTTGGTAGAGCCCTGCAACCGGTGTCACATCATGAATGATCATAATTCATCTGAATCGATGTACCTCGTCATCTACACCATCTCGCGTGAAAGCAGATCCTCGAATGAGAGCATCGGCATTTTCTTTATTCGTGTTCGGAGACTGATCATCACCAAGGGAATAAAAATGTGGGACGAGCTCATGCGCCTTAGCTTTCAGTGTGGAGCGCCAGGTCATTAACGCCTCCCAAAGCTGTTGGTTGTCGGAATGAGACAATAGACGCAGCAAAGTGTGAAACTTACCAGCTTGCCGAGTTGATCCCTGTATTGTGGCCAATATCCTATTAGATCATCAGCAGATATATCACCACGGACCTTCCAACATGTACTGACCTCCTAGAACATGTTGAACCTAGGCGGCTTGAATGGCTTCGGTGAAGTGTTCTCCACTTTTTAGATCGAGAAAATCAGTACGACTCGGAAAAGGATTGGAAAGAGCACAATCACATTGCGATATTTGTTTAGCACATTCGATGACTTCACGAAACTTGTGAGGGTAAGAGCAGAGCTTGGTGGCGGAACCTGTCAGAGGACCTGGAGGGACATCAGTGGATGGCGCTTGAGATGGGACAGGTGCCTCGGAGGTGACTCTATTCCCGCTTGGGTTGTGAACAGCAGAACTTTGTTGCCAAAGATGAACATCACAGAGACTTGATGGATCCGGAGGACATGGGATGCGGTTGCGCTGGTGATAATCATTGACAATGTCATGAGCGCTCCCATCGTTAGCGTGCTGCTGTGCGATCAGGTCGGGCACTGTGCAACATGTCGAATATATATACAAAGGGAACATTATGACGGCTTACAGAGACCACTGTCACCGAAGCCGTCATCATCCGAATCTTCCATAGTAGGGGCCGAATTGTTGTTCATATGTTCCTCATTGCGTAGAGCTGGATCTATGATAGTGATTAGCCATCTCCATGTTATCGAGCGACACCTTACCAAGTATGCTGTCATCAAAGCGGGCCCTGTGATGATCTTCGGAGAATGGTGCAGGATCTTCGACTGTTGTTAGCCTTTTATTGATTAGCAAGCGATAACGCACCTCCACGATAATCTTCAATTTGGCGAGTGTTATTTGGGCTTGGCGCTGACAGGGTGTAAATAAGGGCTACATGCCAAGGTAGCTCACTCACCTCGGAGGGCTCCCTCGGCCATGCATTCATCTTCGTCAGGTGAAACCTCGTCCACAGGAACATCTGGAAGCGTCCTGAAATTCTGATTAGCCGCAGGAGGATCATAGAGACCTTCAGTATCATCATCACAAGAATAATAAAAGGGCCGTGAGGTATCCAAGCGACATGTCATCTCCTCTGAAGGATGCACTGAGGGTGTTCGTGTGAAAGGGACACGCGCCCGCTGAACAATCAGAGAAGACCTGAACGGTGGTTGCGACGTTCCAGTGGGGTGAATGGACTCAGAGCGAGTTGTAGGGTTGGAGGCGGAGCATGAAGTCAGCGGAGGTGGTCCACAGCATGAAGGGGGGACGGTCGATCTGCTATGAGACGGGGAAGCAGGCTGAGTGGAGGGACTATGAGCCGGGTGAGGCACAGTAGACCCTGCGTGAGGTGCAAGAGCAGTTGGCCCAGCACGAAATAAAGGAGCATCAGACCCACCGCGAGAAGGAATGGTTGACCCATCAGCAAAACCCTCCCGCTGATAATTTACTGAAAAACTCTAGATTCCCAGGAATATACACGGAATACATAATAATCCTTGTATTTCTTCTAATTCATCATATTATGGTGGAAATTTTAGCCTCCCCTGAATATTCGCTAGATTTCGAAGTATTTTCAACTAATTTGAGGTAATATATCTTGCAATTCCCTGACTACTTTAGATTTATCTCCCATAATCTACCCTAATCATAGATGAAAACTGTATCATTGACTGTGTTTACTCACAAAAACTACAGTTGTTTCACAAATATCTTGACTAATTGCATTGATTTTTTTCTCGAATGCTGCACATAAGTGTTCAAATTAAGATGCAATACCGGCCAGTATTCATGCAAGAACAATTTCGAAACCATTTATTATTGCTGCATCAAAACTCTACATGATTACAGAAAAGTGTAGGACAAAGTATACTAAGTGTACAAAAAAGTATAAGACAAAGTGTAACTAGTGTACAGACAAGTAAAGAAAAGTGTACAAAAAAAAAGGTACAAAAAAGCGAAAAAGTGTAAGCCAAAGTGTACCTAGTGTAGACAAAAAAGTGTAGGAAAAGTTCAACAAGTGTATAAAAAAAAGTGTAGGAAAAAAAGTCTACAAAGTGTAGGAGAAAGTGTACAAAGTGTACAAAAAGCGAAAAAAAAGTGTAGGTAAAGCTTACCAAGTGTCCAAAGATGCTATGAAACGAAGTCAGTAATGAATGATAAGCCAACTTGATAAACTTACCATCAAGCAAAAAAAAAGTGTAAGAAAATGCTATGAAACGAAGTCAGTAATGAATGAGAATCCAACTTGATAAACTTACCATGATTCATAAGTGAGTGAGTGATGACCGAGTATAAGAACAATAAAAAAACATAGATAAGTGATGTGTAGTGAGTGATGTGTAGTAAGTGATGTGTAGTGGGTGGTGGGTGGTGGATGGTGGATGGTGAAAGTGGGGAAGAAAGAGAGTGTGGGAACAAAATCTTCGACCTGAGTTGCTTATATAGTGTGGGGGGTAAAAATAGTTACAAATAAATTTGTCAGCATGTCCGCTTTTTTCAACATCAAGTGTGGGAACTTGGACTTATATAACAATCTTACTTCAAAACTCTCTAAGTCTTTGCCACATCTTGTTGCTACACTTGTGACACATTTGACTACACTTTGTGCTACACTTTTTCGCTTTTTTGTACACTTTCTTGGTACACTTCTCTGTACACTTGGTACACTTTTTTGGTACACTTGGTACACACTTAGTACACTTTGTGCTACACTTTTTCGCTTTTTTGTACACTTCTTTGGTACACTTGGTACACTTTTTTGAGTACACTTTTTTTTAGACTTGGTACACTTTGCCCTACACTTTTTCGCTTTTTTTGTTACACTTTTCTGTACACTACACTTTTTGTACACCTCTAGATGTGAAAATCTATTTCCAAAAAAGGAAAGTCATTATTTCTTTTCAGTGTCATAACAAAAGTTGTAGCCCCTATTTATGTGATCCTAATGGTTCGACAATCTAATCAATCTGATCTAATCTGGATGAGATATGGGGAAATGTTCCGCCAAACATCGACGAAAAAAGTGGCTGTGTCATCACAAAAGTATTCTACACCTGTCACTACAACTTTACTACACTTTTGACTACACTTTTTTGGTAGTTAACTACACTTTTGACTACACTTTTTCAGTAGTTAACTACACTTGTCGCTACACTTTTTTGGTACACTTTACTACACTTTTGACTACACTTTTTTTGGTAGTTAACTACACTTTTTACTATACTTACAAAGTTAGGCTGGATCTAGTCAGTCAGACTCTGACATTCTCTATGAGTACAATTATAATTAATTAGTCAAAATACCTGAAAATACATCTAATGAGAATGAATTATGCACTGTTGGTATGTGGATGAGTCAGACTCTGACATTCTCTATGAGTACAATTATAAGTAATTAGTAGAAATACCTGAAAATATATCTAATGAGAATGAATTATGGAGTGCTGGTATATGGATCACAAATAAAACATGAAATTAGTCAATAAAATCAAGAAATATAAATAAAGTAGGTAATTAGCTGCCAATACAAAGCAATTAGTCAAATTATCCCCGGGAGGTTTTGCCGGCCGGCCCACCAAGAAGGCACGCAGCGACCGCATACAAGACATTGATGCTTTCTTCTCCCAGCCGTACCTGAAGAACAACAAAAAATATCGAGATTGTAACACTTGCTCGTATGTTTTACATTGTTTTAACTACTATTTCTGCTCATGGTTTTATAGTAAGCTACAAAAGAAGGCCATCACTCTTATCAACGAAGCCATGACATTGTGGCGACACCAGCAAGTGAATCATCTTGCCAAATATCGCAAATGGGCAGCAGAGAACAACTTCGTCTCGATGCTGCCCAAAGATACCAAGCGCTGCCGTGAATTGGCTCGTGAATTGTCTGGGAAATCCGAGCTCAGCCGGCAGTGCTTGCTCAATACACATCTGGTGGCCAAGGAGCCAGTCACCCATTACTCTGACTGGAGCTTGTGGGATACCGTGGTCAGATGGATCATCGAGACTGATCAGGTACATTCCGTGATACTGAAGGATAGATGACCTACTAACCATCCTTATTTCAAGCTAATCTCTGGTGTGGAACATCCTGCGTTCCATAACGTACTGCAAGTAGCCTCCCGCGCCACCAATGGAATCAACATACCCAGTCACAAGATCACGCGTCAAGCAATCATTGACCTGTTCCACTAGAACATCAAAAGCCTTCGGCAAACATTTTCAGTGAGTGCTACAACTATGTTACAATGTTTTTCTAATGATACGCTATGTAATAGAGTGACACCGTTCAAGGGCGTGTCAATCTGACGTGCAATGCTTGGCAAGCATCAAATGTTGATGCATACTTTGCGGTCACAGCCTCCTGGATTGAAGAAAGGTCACTACGCGTGTGGACCACTGGCATGCAAACAGGGCTTCTGGGCTTCGTTCAGGTCAACCACGCCCATGACGGAGTGTGCCTCGGACAAGCCCTCTACAAGGTAGCCAAGTGCGCTGGCATATCACACAAGGTATGGTTTAATTGATATGCATTCATGCTGTACTAATGTATCTCATTAAATTGGCTACTATGTAACCTCCGATAATGTGAGCAATAACAACACAATGATGGACAGCCTCCTTTCCATCCTTGTGCTGGAGGGATTGAGGCGATGCTAGTATTTGTGTCAGTTTGGTTATCCCACGAATGAAATTTGAACCCAGCATACTTCCTTTTATAGTGCCTCAATCCCGCCAGCAGCGGCTGGCACAACTCATTTACGAGGTTCATTTCCCGATGCTCGGCAGGCCCGGTAGAGTCGTCAATATTTGTGTGCTGTGCAGGATTATAGTTAAATATGATTATATAATTATATAGTCCGTTCCTACGTCTTCATGTCATCACCAACCCCTAGCATCGAAGAGATCCAGGCAAAGATGTTAGCGAACCTGAAGAAACAACCATGTTTATGGCAGGCAAGGGTTGCGGAAACACTTCTTAAGGGTAAAGATATTGTCTGTGTTGCTGGAACGTCAATGGGAAAGACCTTAAAATTCTGGATTTCACTTCTATTTGTTACGCCATTGAATCAGCTTGGAAAGCAACAGGTTGAAAGTCTGGAGGGTGCTGGAATGCATGCTATTGCCATCAATGCAAATACTGCAAACGAGAAAAACTTCAAGGTACGCATTGGTCATAACTTTGCAAACCTTTGGCATATTGACACTTGGACTTGGATAGGATATTGAGGAGTTCAGATATCAGGTAATCATCATCAGCCCTGAACAAATAATGAAGCTGGGAGGAAAATTCGAGACATTGCTAAGGAAGAAATCATTTGTTGACCGGATAATCGGAATAATCTTCCATCATGAGGCTCACTGTATCATGACTTGGGGCAAATTTAGACCAGAATACAAGGAACTTGGGCGGCTACGATTCGTTATTTCTCGGTGTGTACCATACTTGATTACATTGGCAATGCTGATGCCAGAAGCTCTTTGCGACATCATGAAGGTATTGGAGCCTCACAGAAAAGAAGAGCCCCAGACCATTTGTACCTACACAGATCGGCCAAACGTCATGCTCTGTGTAGAAAGGATAAAGTTCTCCCTCACGTCCTATAAGGATCTTGCCTTCCTGATTCCTGATGGTTGGATGCCTAGTGATGGGCCTTTGCCAAAGTTCCTTGTCTTTTTTGACGATATCCAAGATTCCATTTTTGCTGTGAAGTCCCTCCAAATGCGTCTCCCACATGCATATTGTGATAAAGTTGCTTGGTTTAACTCAGATATGACAACTGAATACAAAGAGAATCAAGTCAGTTGCTTACGATCAGGAGATATATGGGGATTATGCACAACAGAGTCATTCAGGATGGTGAGTTTGAGGTACTTATTGACGCCTGCCAGACGACTGATGAAACCTACTATTGATGACAGGGAATGGACATACCAGACATTGCTATTGTAGTTCAATGGAAAGTGACATGTAGACTTACCGAACTGTGGCAGCGATGGGGTCACGCTGCAAGGGCACCAGGTGGATCTGGAGTTGCGATACTTTTTGTGGACAAGAATCTATTCGACGATGTGTGCAAGGAGAAGAAAAGCTGTCAACCTGAGGAAGCCAAGAAACAACATCAGAGGGAGGAGACAAGTGCAGACCTACCGCCATCAAAGTGGGCCAACCACAATGCCAGTGCTCCAAGTCTGTCGAATGCAACCGAAGCTGGTACAGACATGTCAGATCCATCAAGGCCGTCTCCTTCCGAGTCCGCCAATAACAGGGCTTTCAGGAACACGATGTTCCCAAGTTTGTTGACTGCGGGCATGAATAGTCAGCCTACAGTGAAGAAGGCGAAGCGGAAACTGGATCCTGCGATGGACTGCCTTATCAATGCAGAGTTTCAAGGAACCACGCCAGCGTCACGGTGTAGACGCAAGGTAATTGAGATATATTTTGAGGGTGAAGGCTCCGGTCATGGTAAGTTTCCTATTGAGGCCTGCAATTTTGAACTTATTTCATCCAAAAAGACTCGGAGAACAATTTCGCTGCGTGTGACTCCTCTCGCCCAGAGGGTTGTGTGCGCTGTACCCCCACCAAGCCATCTATCTGCTGTGATCTCGACAGTCCATCCATCTTCTCAGATACCGTCACACCTGTCCCCCTCGTCTCGATCAAGAACACTAGTCATTCTTACCTCTCAAAGTACAAAATGGAGACAAAGGAAGTCAAACTTTGTGATGCGCTGGAGAAGTGGAGGATAGCAAAAACAGTGGAGGAATATGGAAAAGCCTGTATGATGGACTATGGCCCCAGTGTTGTTCTTCCTATGGCAGTGCTAGATTGAATTGTTGATGCCACTCACCATCTCAAACTACGAACAATCAACGATCTTCAAAAGGAGACTCGCTGGTCAAGCACAGCATTATATGGTACCGAAGTTCTCGCAGTCGTCAACAAGTCCATCCCTCAGCCACAAAATGTCACTGCACTAGCAAGAGTGACCGTGACCGTCCCGTCATCACACCCTGTTTCATAGCCCCAGCCCCCCCATTCTGGCGGTCAATGTCATGATGCTGTCCTCCCTTAGGTGTTCATGAGCTCTTCTCGTGTCATCAAGTGCTTGGACTGTGGCTTGCCCGGTCACAATAGTAAGTCTAGTCTTCATCAACTTGTTGCTCACTGGCACACTAATTGACATCCGAAGAACGCAGTCGCACGTGTTCACAACACTCTAGTTGCTTAGGAAAAGAGAACGAGATAAAATCGAGCATGTCACATCAAATCAACTCGATGCACAATTCTTTGTACGAAGTAGCAGACCCTGGGCCAACACACACAATTCAATTCATTCACTACAATCCTATCTCGACAACAACATTGTCTACCGTCAAACCCGAGCTGTCCTCTTGATCATCATCTGCCTCACCCTAAGCCCCCCCTCCCTGTTTGAGCTCGTCTTCAGACTTTTCCATCATTATTTGTCCTATATCGATCAGCTCATTTATAGCTAATTTACTAGCACGACCTAATTGAACTTTGTGTGGCCGGTACTTTTCAAAGTGCGTGCATAGTTCTGCAAACGTCTTGACCATGTTTGCTTTGTTCTTCCTGGAAGATAGGTGCATATGTAGAAAATGTTTTTGTAATTTTTCATGGAGATTCCGATAGACGTGGACAAGTGGCAACTCCAGGATGATTCGATCAATCATATGATTTGAGAATTTCCCTCCATTTATGACCTTTGTAAACAGGTTGTTCAATTTGATACACCAATCGACTGCTCGGAATTTTCCCTTTTTTCCAGTCGGATTGATGAGTATTGAATGTCGGATGGCACGTCTACTAAGTCAACCATTAGCGCTTCGGATGAAGGCCTTACAGATGCAGAGATGACCTCCGAAGGAACACATACCGCAGGCCCTCCGGATACACAAAGTGTATGTTGATCAGAAATTTGCTTTGAAGATGAGAATCCATGCCACAATACAAGTCTCCACTCGTCCAATATTCCCGGAGTTCATTGCATGCGTGAGTTCCTCATACAATAGCAGATACTTATTCAAGATTATAGCATTCTCGTGTTGCATATCACGTTTTGCGTGAGGCTGGCAGCGTGCCATGATGACAGTGGTATGTGACGCAACATAGCCTTGAACAATAATCTCCGCAATCTCCTTCAGTTGTGCAAATGAAGGCTCTGTGGCTGCAAATTGATCAAGATTCTGGATTTTCGGATCAATTTTTGCAAGAGCCTCTTCCCAGCAGTTCAGCCATCTGCAAATACCACTGTAGGTGATTAATTGATGCATTCGTCGGAATCCAGGCTTCGACTGATAGTGTCCGATCTCTTTTGGCCATAGGATTGCGACATCGCATAAGAGGGAAGTCTCATCCCCTCTTGCTGCAACCGGGTTAAAGAATGCCCGCCAAATGGCATCTGCAGCTGCCATCTTCAAGTGGAACAACCCCGGAACAAAGATAACATATTGGCATCTTCTCCATGGTGTTGTTTTCATTGCCCGACATTGTAGGAGCGACTTGACATGCTCACCTGTCCCAAGGTCCCCATGAAAGAGTATGACATAGTCAGATATGTCGGGCATCTCCAAGTCTGTGGTGTGAGTGTCTTCTGGATCATTGATTCCAGCTTGAGCGAGGAGCCCAGTGATTGATTCTATATTTCCAGATACCATTGAATTTACGCAATGCATCATTCAAGCTGCAACAATTGGTGTTTTGACCACTGGAATTGCTTCCACTATGTTTGGTTCTCCTAATTCCTCTCGAAAGCGTGGGAAATACTCAGGGCCATGTTCGATCAGATCAGATAGCATTTTCCAGACATTGTACTCATTTCGGTATGATGTATCCCTGCCTGGCCTCTGATGGAGCCTCAGTAAGTCTCTATATGTCTTTCCTGTTCTTTGCATCTCTGGATCCATGACCTGTATATTGTAGATTGACTGTTCCCAAAGCACTTGCGAGCAGCAGAGGTCCTCTGTTGTGATACCATGTTGCAGCGGAAATAGCAAACCAGAGGTGAGATGTTCTAATGTGTCGTTGGATTTCTCAGCCTGCTGATCTGACGTCTTCATATCAACATCGAAGTTATCATATGCATAGCTGGCTAGCATTGTGTGCCCAAGTGCCCGGATCGTATGGCTGGATTTCTGTGAGAGTGACTGGATCCCGGTACCGATTGAGCTGAGTGATACTGATATTCCCATGTGCGCAAGTGTCTCAATGACCTTTTGTGGCACGTGAGCAGATTGTAAAAAGATTCCGAGCATGCTCTGTAAGGTTATCCAAACTCCCGTGGGCTATCGAAGATTTACTTTCTCAAAGTCACCAAAGGACTATACTTGAACAGCATTGTCGACCCACTTTGGCTGGACTGGGCTCAATCAGAACCTTGCAACTTTCTCACCATGGAACCTCTACACCACTTCCACCGATTTGCTTGGGATCATGACATAGCAAAGTGGTGCGTCATGGTAGTAGGTGCCAAAGAATTAGATTTTCCCTTCTCTGTTATCCAAACTCCCATGGGCTATCGAAGATTTGAAGATGGTATATCCTGGTTGAAGCAAGTGGCTGGGATCATCGCGCGGTTCAGCGTTATCTCATTGATGTGGTAGCTGTTAAAGCCCCTCGAAGATTCATCATTACAGCTCTTCATGCTCTCCTCGATTTCCGCTACCTTGTGCAAGCACCCGTGTTCACTACATGCTCTCTCGACCAAGTTGCGAAGGCTCTTCAAGAATTCCATCAAAACAAGGACACTATCATACAACATGGTGCACAGGATGGTTGGAAAATCCCGAAGCTTGAACTTCTTCAAGTGTCATCCCTGGGATTCGTCAATCCAACGCAGCAATGCAGTGGACCGCAGACTCGGATATTACGGAACACAAGCACATTGAAGAAATAAAGGTGCCAGCGCGTGCGGGCAATAATCAAAATATTATAGCCAAATTACGCGGCACCTCGACAGGCTGGACAAGTGTTTTTGCTCCGATCTTGCTATGTACATTGAAGAGCATAACATGGGAAATGGGGTGGTAGATGAAGGTATCGAAGATGATCATGAATATGATGATCATGAACCAGCAATTGACAGCCTTGATTTTGAAGCGTGCCACACTCCGGGACAACATACGATCAACTACTTTGCTATCGCTCTCCTTCAAGGACCCAGCTCCTCTGCGGTCAAACCTTCCTGCATATTTGCCACAACAATGACTGTGTTTCATCTTGCAAACAAGGCATCCTCAAGGCTAACTGTCGCCGAAATGGTCTACCAGATCTCATTATGGCTATTTCTGCTGTCTCTGCATGATTGAGTCACTGTGGCAGCTCAGCGCAAGTCGGTTCCGGGTCACTGGACACAATTCAAATATGGCAGAAATTATAAGTTCAACAAATGACATATCACGATCCCGACACCGTTGAACCACTGCAGACTTTACGTATTGTCCCTCCTTCTCCTACCAACCCTTTTGGCAAGTACGACTCAGTCATCTTCAGCTCCGGACACGACAGCGACTGGCTGAAACGTGGGCTGGTGGATCATTCTGTTGCACAGCTTTGGATAGTCTTCTGTCTTCCACGTTCGAGCATTTTCCTTGCTTACGTGGAATGTCTTGTCGTTGGAAGTGTCAACCCTGCCACTGGAATGCACCATCTCAAGCGAGCAGTGCAATCAACGGACAACGAATCGGAAGTAATTCCTGTTACCTTTATCCGGTCTCCTGCCCATCTGATTCCTGATTTTGGTGGGGAGGCACATGAGTGTTTGACTAGACTGAACAGTTATGAGCAGAGTTCGACATTTTGGCTGAACAAGTACTGGTCTAAACAAATACTATATTACGCAATATCTCCACTGTAGTTATCGGTCTTGATACATACTATTCACGCAATTGTAATGCGTAGTAGCTATTTAGTTTGTGGTGTTTGCCTTTTTTGACTTTCCAGATCTGAGTTGCCCGTCTCAGACTTCAGGCTATGTATGCTCCACAGCACCATTACAGCACCAATATATGACGACATCGACTTCCTGCCCAGCAGGCCATATATGAATGTGACACTACAGCAACGATCCAATGAACCACACGCTGGGCGGCACATCGTCACGTCCCAAAATATGGCATGGGCACACTAGCATGCCTGCCTCTCACCTCCTTTGCAAAACTTCAACGTCAACACGAGAACGAAAGTCTCATCCACAACATTGACTTCTGCCTGCCTGCCTGCCTCACCCCCTCAAGGCTGACCATGCATCCTCATGCCAGGCAGCATTGTAATAATGAATATTCAATTATCCTACAGCTCTCAGCTGAATATTCAAATACGACAGACCATCCCGCCCACCTGAATGTTAGCTCACAACAGCAAATGTTGCCTTATTCCAGTAAGTGATGAATCTTCATGCACGACACACCATTCCGCCCACCTGAACGTTCTTACATGACAGAAAGCCTGCGCGCTACGCTCTCACAAATAGCCCTGCAGTGTCCGCTTTCGCCCAGCTAAACATTCTTTCATGGCACGCCCCACCCCGTCTCAATGTGCATTGCATAGCCCCAATAGGAATGTCATCACACAAAGAACATGAAGCACTTTCCCACCCAGCTAACCTTCTTCACGACCAAATGGTTGCTGAGCGCTGCTTGTTTGCGCATGACACAGCCATCATTGGGCTTAAAAGTGATTTATGCCATATTTTGATTACATAATTGTGCCTTCATTTCCCATATCCATGATCACAAAATTAAAGTTGGTGCCTTAATTTTAGCCTTGACATCCTGTACATAATATTTTGATTACATAATTGTGCCTTCATTTCCCATAACCATGATCACAAAATTAAAGTTGGTGCCTTAATTTTAACCTTGACATCCTTTACATAATAATTTATGTAACTGACATAGGCATTAGCTGTCACCATCTGCGAAGGTGATTACATAAGCACCCCCTAAAGTGGTGACATCATATTAACAGCACCTGCAACATGTGGCAATCCAGCTATACCTGTAGGGGTAGCGAATTAATTTAATTAATTAATTAATTCGCGCTCCGCGCGAAGGGAAAAAAATGTTTGTGTGAATACTCATATGTTGAACAGTTAGAAAAGACAATAGATCAGATTAGCCAGCACTGTAGTATGTATCATAGCCCTCGTGAAGTGTTTGCAACCAATATAGTACAAGAAACGTAAAGAAAATATATAGCCACCGTCATGGTGACCAGATATATGTGCCGGACTTGACCCGAGTTGACATCTTACTGAACCAGCAGATCACCTGCTACCTTCCTTGGACAGAACTGTTGACCACCTCGTCCTTTGCACTCTGCACTAGAGCAGTACGTGCATTTTCGTTTGCTTTTCTTGATGGTGCACTCATTTTCCGCCGTGTCACTGGCCCGGGCAGGCTGCTTCAAACCACTACCACTCGATGGACCAGCACCCGATGTGCTAACCTGGTCCAAGTCTGACCGCTCAAGCTGATAGCAGTATAGAAATCCTATGTGGACTTCTATTGCACAGCCGAGGGTAGATAAGAATATCTCTAGTAGAAACTCACTAGTAGGTATTTGAGACAGAGATTGTTGAATATCTAAGATGAGGTATCTTCACACTTTGTATAGAGTAAAGCGACCTGATATTTGTATGTCAGGCTGAAACCTATATATACTACAGTGTGTATTTGTACATATTATGGTATGGAATGTTCGAAGAATATTCCAGATAATCATGTAAGAAGTTCTAGCCAATAGCATAATAAACTCTACATGATCAGTAAGCAAAGATGTAACCAGTAGTGAAAGTAGCTCTTATCTACATCTTATCTACATTACATAATCATCAGATAAGTGTGAATGAAAGGTCTAGACCATGCCTAGACTTTGTAGTACTCAAATTGATTGAATAACTATAGTTTTAACAAGCAGTAGTGCAGTGAGTGCAACTGCTGCCCTGTGCAGTTGTCCGGTTGCACTTGATGATTGAGCTGCCAGGCTGACTGCATGACATGTGTGGTGGACAACTCGGAGTCTGCCGGTATGGATGAAGTTGGCAGGCATATGGTGTCGGCAAGTGGTTGTGGTTGTGCTGTCAGTATCTTGGGTAATGAGTTTGATGCTTAGTGTTGCTGACACTTTCTCATTGACAACTTGAACATCAAGCCAAGTCTTGTAGTGGGCTTTGATATGCTCAGGCAGCTGGACTCGTCAACGGTCACATTGCAGCTGGAGCCCAACAACACAACATCACCTTGTAGAAAATATCAGCACCATTTGCGTGAGTATTGAACAAGGATGCAATCACAGTGAAATCAGGGTGCTGGGGTCCTGAAAAAAGAGGTGACGAGTGGGCGAGCGACTAGAAAAGGGTACGTTCTTCCCCCGTGTAAACGGAAAGGACTGCAAAGCGGGTGCCTTGGAGGTTGCTCAGGAACTGATGTCGAGTATGGGGATGTTCTTTGAGAAAAACTGGATCATAGGGTAGCATTGATCCATGTTTGCATGCTGGACCATCAAAGGGCAGCAGTCCAAATGGTTCATTCGTTTGCTGGTAATTGTCAAGGTTGACCCAAGAACTGGCATAGTCCATTGCATCTGGACAAAGAGCTTGAGTGGAACGTTCCCGAAGTGAGGCAACACGATTCTTGAGAGCAATATCAAAGTGTCCGATGTAACGGCGGCCTGTGCAGTTCAATATGCCAACGACATTCAAGTTCATTGTCAGTATAGTATCACCAAAGCCATGATCCAAGCAGTGAAAAAAAATGTTGTGCCGTACACAATACACCAAAGTCATGTTGATGGTACGATGAGGAGACACATTGAATGATTTGAAGTAGCGAATAAGGTTTTGGTGGACACCACCTTCAACATCATTCGTTCCATGCACAGCAGCATTGGTACAGCATGAGCTCATTGCGATCCTTTCTGACCTCATAGAACAGTGGCACGTCCAGGGGATCTGAATAAAATCCATTTCTAATGTATTCAAGCACTGGCAAGTTCTTCACAGTGTCCCAGCACTTGGCATTGAACAACGGTTCACCTGAGGTTGCATCCTTGAGAGGGCCATAGGTTTTCATAACAGCTGCCATCCGGCTAAGCAAGATCTCTGGCGGAGGGATGTAACGGCAAACTTGGAAGTGGATCCACCATGGCTGTGACTTCAGCTTGGCTTCGTATGAGGTACCCTTCTGTTGTAATACATTCTCAACAGCTTGCTTGTCATCCTGGTCCACGAGAAAGAGAGCTGCACTGAGTGCTCTTGCAAATGGTCGTCGCAAGCCATGACTGAGAGGAATATTGAACTAGTGGAACAGATGCCAGATATCACCTTTGAACTGGCTACGAATGAGAGGCTGGCCCTGGGAATCATGCTGCACCACGTCAATGATCAACTGATTGATTATCACAAGGGTGGCAGGGTCAGCAGCTGCATCTGAGATGGACTGCTCTGTGTTCTCATCTGCCAAAAATGTGTCAAAATCAGATTCATATCTGAGAACGAATGGAGGGCTGTCAAGGGACATTGAGTCAAACCTGGCATCATCATCATAACATCCACTGGCACTACTATGCAGTTCAGATCCTTCCATAAATTCCGACTCGGCAGGAAGAATATCAAGAGAGGATGTGCTGCTGAGGAGTGCTGAAGCTGGGTTGGTTTCAAGATGGTTGGATTGACAAAGGATTGAGAACGAAGGTTGTCCAAAGGCTGAAAGCAGGGTTGGTGTATGGGATGATAGGAGGATTGGTGAGATCAGATAGCCTGAAATGCAGACCTCCTGTACAACCATGATAACTCGGGATTTTGTCACATTGATGCCTTCAAACTTTGCAGGTCAATCCAGTGCAATGACTCCTTGTGCAATGACTCAACCATCAGGTGCACACATAATGACAGCTGTACTAGCAGGTGTTAGAGAGGAAACCTTCTCCGGTAGCTTGACAGAGTTGAAGGTGGTGTAAAGGGACCACATGGCATAGACCTCGAGGGATGCATGTGCAGAAAACTCCGATGGATGAGATATACCATGTTATCATGTTATCATATGCAACCTGGATAAGGGAAACTGGGCCTACAACATCCCTCATAGCATCAAATGGCCATTGGAGAGAAAGCCCAACAACAACAGGATTTTCTGCAGTGTGGTGGTTCATAATTATATTGAAGTGAGGTTGACTTGATGGGTGGAAGTCAACAACATGGAAGACCAGTTGGATGGAAGGACAAGAGGTGGCATGTCATCCACTGCCAGTACAGGAGTTACGTCCACAAAAAGGGAAGGAAAAATGGACAGAAGACGGACCTTGTCAGCTCGTATGTTGTCCGTAAATACTAGTTTTGGTGGGGCATGGCCAAAGCTCTTGAGGGATGGCAGCATAGCTTCCAAAACAGGAGCCCAGTCATCTTGTCCCTTTGAGGGAGTGAAGTTCATTGATCGTATCTCTCCATACTCATTGACCGTGTTAAACAGAGCATGAAAGGTTGGAACACCTTCAATCCTGCCTAGCCGCTTGATTGCCTACCAGAGTTACAGAATAGTAAATAAGACAAAGCAATGTAAATTGGCACAATGTACCTTGAAGCTGTGATCCTGTTTAATAACATCCGCAGGCAAGGAAATAATAAGCTGGTGCATTGCAGGAGCAGCCTCTTCAATCAGCATATCATAGAACTTTGCAAAGTACTTTGCACTTGGGACAAAGCCAGCATAGCCACTTTGGTCACCGAATGCCCAAAAAGAAGTTGTCATAGTCCAAACACTAGACAAGGTGCCACTTTCACTATGGTGAAGCACCATCTCAAGGAATTGGCAATGTAATTGATCATATCGTTGATAGTGCACAGCTTGAATCATTGTTGTAAACTGCTCTGGTCTGACACCAGCACTGAAGGTTTCACGAAGGAGTGAGACAAGTTTTGATGTGAGCCCGCAGCGATAAGTGAGCCGAAACTCAAATTGATCTCGAAGTGGAGAATGCAAAACACTGAGAATAGCAGAACTCCAGCTGAAGAAGGTCTTGTGACAGTCCTTGTGACCGCAGGCATACCGGTAGCCCACAATGTATGTGTTCCGATCAACGTCAACCACCTGATGGAGGTACAGAGCAAATCCATGCTTCTGAAGGTAGACACAGGAACTCTTTACAGGTTGACGACCTGCATCACAGCACACCAGGCACGGAATCCTGTCCACAAGGACATGTGACAGCCAGATGAAAAACTGCAGTCGATGAAAGGTGCTGGCAGAGAGCTGGAATACAGATCTGCCCGCCAGGTACGGGCTCTCCACCTCGTCATAGAAGATATTCTGCTGGTAGCATTGCAGAAGGCCCGTCGTGTTCTTCTTCATTTCATCTGGCAAGCGCTGGTACTCGCTAGCTAACCACATTGGCATTGTGGACTTTGTCAAGCCACCCGATGACCTGTTGGCAGCTGATGGTGATGCTGTTGCACCATGGTTCCCAAGCGCCTGATTTCCATCATTTTCCTCAGCTTCCTCATCAAATCCGTGTGAGAATTCCCTTGAGACTTCATCCTCCAAGCCTTCTTCCGAGTCCTTGTTATCAAGATGATCAGCAACATTCAAATCGGCACCGTAGACATTCGTAAGGTCAGGTTGGAACAGCAGCAGTGGGGTGGTACTAGACTCTTGTTTAGGACTAATTGAATTATGAAATCCACGGCACAAAGCCGGATCCGAATGAGCAGGGGACTGTACCCCGGCCTGAAGCTCCGAGTCCGAGTCGAGCTCATCAACGGTTGAGATATGCGATGCAGCTGCAGCTGCAGAACCCTCCGACTGAGACTCGGGCTCATCAACGATTGAGGTGCATGACACCGCTGCAGCTGCTGCTCCTGAGATTGGGTGTCCAGTGCTCCCGAGTCCGTCTGGAAACTCGGGGGCACGGATGACAGTACGGGTGTGCTTTTGCCATCCTTCGAGTCACACTGATCTGGTGACTCTGTAAAGCGGAACCTTAGCGACGGGTTGAATACGGCGAGCACACAGAAGTGACAGCAGGATGATGGCAGGATGCCAAATCGGAACGCGTGAGAGGTGTGAAAAGTACCTACCATACAGGGTAAGTCCCATAAATCCATTCAAAGTCTGATAAGTCCCCATACCCCTACAGGTATAGAGGGACTGCCCAAAGTGTAGTAAAAGTATCAAAAAAGTGTAGTGAAAAGTGTAGTGGACTACCAAAAAGTGTAGGCAAAAGTGTACCAAAGTGTACCAAAAAAGTATAGGAAGAGGGTAGTTAACTACGAAAAAAGTGTAGTAAAAAGTATAGTAAAAAGTATAGTAAAAAATGTACCAAAATGTACCAACAAAGTGTAGTGGAGGGTAGTTAACTACCAAAAAAGTGTAGTAAAAAGTGTAGTAAAGTGTGTAGTTACAAGCCTACCATGGGACTACCAAAAAAGTGTAATGAAAAGTGTAGTGAATCCTGATAAGTTTTCAAACTTGTTCTTTCAGTTTCATATGATGTAGACATGCATGTAATATATGTTTGGATATATTTAACAGTTGACAATCCCCTCTATACCCCTCCCCATTGTCCTAGATCATATTTTCGAGATTTTCACTTATATATATATATATTCTGTTATAATGGATATAT